>JAADWY010000253.1:0-38943 GCA_023336355.1 Pythium dissotocum | reverse complement strand
GCCAAAATAGGCCCCGACTGTCAAAGCAGGGTGCAAATTAGGAGTCTTCGCTATCTGGCGAAGAGGCCGAATTTGCACCCTGCTTTGACAGTCGGGGCCTATTTTGGCAGAATTAGTCCGATCGCACCCTATTTTGGCAAAAATCCCCTCCTGGAAAACTCTCTTGAGCCCTTGGAAAAAACCTCGCGTCCCCATGGAAAAAAAAAGTGCCGCAACTTGTAGCTCTCGGTGGATCCACCACGTAAACGAGTTTTTGGCAGCGCAATCCTCAAATGTCGCTCTATTCGTGGGAGCTCATCTCGGTCGTGCGGTCTGGATACACTGAGCGTGTGGCGCAGATCCTACAGCACCATGCCGCCATCGGAAACACCGACTTCAGCGTCGACAAGTGCCTTGAAGAGCACGGCTCGCCGGCGCTGGTCGCGGTAGTGGAAGAGAACCACGTGGCGATCGTCGAGTTGCTGCTGGACGCGGCCGCCACCGACCACCGACCACCGACCGAATCCCATTCACCTCCACGCCCTCACTACCGCAGTTCGACGTGGCCATGCCGAGATCGTGGCGATGCTGCTATCGCGAGGTGCGCGTATCGGCCTCGATGTGTGGGATTACGGCAGGCTGCTGCCACAGGCGGCGATGGCTGGCCACGCACAAGTTGTGCGCAAGCTACTGGATGCGGGGGCGCCTCTGGACAACGTTAGTGTCGACTGGCCCCGGACCACAGCGCTCGCACTCGCGGCGATCATCGGACGGGCTGATATCGTGGGGATGCTACTCGCAGCCGAGCTTGAGGGCAACAGGCTGATGGAACGTGGGACAGAGCAAGGGTCAAGCCTTGGGTCGGTCACTGCCAGTCGCGGGTCGGCGCTGGTCCACGCAATGTGTCGTGGCTACTGGGGTATCGTGGATATGCTGCTAGTCGTCATGGAGGTCACCGTCGGCGTTCAAGGTGCGGACTATATGTTGGACACCTCACTATCAGTGGCAGCGAGGTACGGCCACGTAGAGACCCTGGAGATGCTGTTGGCAGCAGGCGCCGATGTAAATAAATCGTCCATGACAGCGCTCACCGTCGCATCCGCCAGAGGCCTCGTCGACATCGTCACAAAGCTGCTGAATCGGGGCGCCGACGTCAACGCATTGCCTACGCATCGCAGTTCTGCGCTCATTCTCGCGTCGAGTGGCGGGCACGCGGCCGTCGTGGAAGTTCTCCTGGCTGCTGGTGCGGATATCCATCAAACCAACGCCTCTGGATGGACTGCAATCGTCGCAGCCGCAGCCAGCGGCGACGTGGCCATTGTCGAAAGGCTGATCGCTGTGGGGAGTGATGCGACGAACCCAAAAGCGCTCGTCCTCGCCGCCAAGGGAAGCCATGAGAGAATCGTCGACAAGCTTCTGGCGTGTGGTGCAAACCCGCAGCCTTCAAGTCGTGACAAACATTCGCCGCTTTACTACACCGCTCGAAATGGAAACCTCGCAATCGTCCAAATGCTGCTGGCCGCTGGCGCGAGAGTCGCGCGAAAGAGAGGCGTTGAAGACCGGACACTCGTGATCGCGTGCCGCACTGGCAACGTGGACATCATCGAGGCCTTGATTGATGCTGGTGCGACGGTGTGGGGCAATACAGAGTCGTTGAATCACGCAATCGAAGGGGGGCACGTCGAGGTGCTTGAGTTCTTCGCGTCTCGAGGCTTCGACGTCGTCAACCGTGTCGATCCCGATTCAATTCGCAAAGCAATGTTGACCGGCTCACTGGATGTCTTCCGGTTCCTTCTAGCGCATGGCTGCGATCCTTTGCTGATGGGACCTGCTCTCGCGGAGGCTGCAGGAGACGATAATGTGGAGCTCGTTCGCGGACTGCTAGCCGACGGTGCTGATATTTACAGCCATAGCGCACTCCTTAACGCGTTTTTCACAAGACGAAGCTCACGCGTTGTGCAGTACATTCGCGGCACTCTATCCGTTGGCCGTCTTGACATGAACTGCTGCTCTTCTAATGGTTCACTGCTGGATCGAACGATCTATAGTCGATGTCGCGCCTCCATGGCGGCACTAGTCGCGTATGGTGTGGATGTGGACGTAAAGAACCCGACGTTGGACTGGAAAAGAGCGATGTGGGGCTTGAACCAGCCAGTCGTGTACCGTCGACGTGGTGACGTAGCTATCTTCCGATCAAAACCTGTAAGGAAGCGGCCTCAAAAACGCAACGTGGTCACCACAAAGCAAGGTGTCTTTCGTCTCCATTCGCCTGTCGAAGGACTGCGCCGCTTTCTATCTGTACGCGTCTGCTGCCTTGGTTTAGTTTCCTTCTTTCAGCTTGCGCACGTACTCACCAAGACGGTGCTGGGCCTTGTTGGCAATCTAAAATCAAACATCAATCAAATCCCACATCAATCAACCAACCATCCTAACATCAAATATCAAACATCAATCAGCCAGCACGCACCTCAATGGTCGGGTTGATGGCAAGCAGCGAGCGGATATCCTGCAGCGCCAAGCGGTAGCGCTCCAGGCCTTCGTACGCGAGCGCGCGACGCAGCAGCGCCTTCTGGTTCTCCACATCGTACTCGAGCACGTGCGAGCAGTCGCGGATCACGGCCGAGAAGTTGCTGAGCTGCTGGTTGCAGGCCGCGCGGTTGTTGTAGCACGACATGGCCACAGCCGACGTCTGCGAGTCGCACGCGTCCAGCGCCGCCGTGTACAGCTCGATCGCGCGCTCAAAGCCAGCAGTCTTGAATGCGTCGTTGCCCTCTTCCTTGAGCAGCTCAGCGCGGCTCAGACCCGAGCGGCGCGCCTGGTCGACCTTCTTCTGGATCGGCTCGATCTCCTGGATAAGCTTGTTTAGGTCCTTGTTGTCAAAGTCCACGCGCTGGCCGGCACGCAGTGTGGCCAACGCCTCCTCGTACTTCTTCAGGCCCTTGAGCGCGAGCGCGTGGCGGTGGTACGCCTTCACGAAGTCGCTGTTGATGGCAATGCACTTGGCCGCATCAGCCGCGGCCTCCTCGAACTTGTTCCAGCCAATGTACGCCGCACTGATCCACACACATACATATATAAGCACGAAGAAACGGAGGAAAGCGAGGAGGGGGATGACGTAAGTACCTGCGGTTGGAGTAGTAAACGTGGTTGTTGGAGTCGAGCGCGATGGCCTCCGAGTACTTATCCACGGCCTTGGCCCAGTCGCTCTTCTTGAAGGCGTCGTTACCCTCGCTTCGGGAACATCAATCAATCAGTTTGATGTTAGCATGAACATCATTCGATCGATAGAGGCGTCGTATCCACCACGCACTTCTTCTTGGCGTCGGCGGCGGCGTTCGGCATGATTGATGTCGTGTTGGCTCTGATCTTTTGAGTCAGCCAAATGATGTCAGAATTTCCACCAAGAAGCTTGGGTCGACATCAGAGCACGTACCGTCGGCGACGCAAATCGGGTGGTTTGCCTTTGAGATTTCTTAATATGTATTTCATAGTACTGCTAATTCTAGAATTTTCGGATACAGCGCACTGATTCACAATATTTCACGATGTGGATGCATGTATCCGACTATTTAGAATCCATTTATGGAAATATGTGGCGTGTGACAAAGACTGGGTCTGCTCACTGTACAGTCGACCACATCGCAGGCTCCTCGATGGGGAGATCAAGCGAGCGCATTGCTCGGATTCAGTCCGAGTCGCGTCCTACTTCCACGTTCGCTCCTCTCATGACCAGCGCTGCCATTGACTCGCGGCATCGATGACGCACTGTCCATCCCAGCGGCGTTCTTCCTGACCAAGTGCGCTCGTCCACGTCCAGTACTCCGACTGCAGGATGCGAACACAGGAACTGCACGACGCGCTTCCCTCGTTTAGTTAAAGCAGCGTCGTAAAGGACATGCGTAAGGTCGGCTCCGTAAATGAGAAACTCGTGGACGACTTCGACGTGGCCAGTCTCTGCTGCAGCTCGGATAGCAGAGTTCACATCCTGGATTTCGCATCCGTGGGCGAGAAGGAAGCGGACAACGGACAGAGCGCCAGATCTACTGGCCGTAACTAGCGGTGACTGAAATCTGCCACACAACGCGCTTCAGATCTCAACTCCTCGCGAAGCAAGGAGCTCCAGTAGCTCCACGTTGTCCCACCTGGCAGCGTTGTGGATCGCCTGGAAGCGAATCTGCGACGGGAAGACTTCACGCCACTCAGCAGCATCAATCAAGGCTTCCACGATACCCACGTCGCCGCTTCGGAAGGCGATCACGAGCGTTGCCTCATCACCACCGTTCGCGCCTGCAGCAAGTAGATTCTGGACCATGGAAAGCCGTCCGAGTCCAGCGGCGTGGTACAAAGCTGACTGTTTTCCCTTGAGCAGTGACGGTCTCAAACCAGCAGCCAACAGCTTGCCAACCATGCTCTCATCTCCTCGCTTGGCTGCTGCAAGAAGCGAGTGAGTGCTTGTGGGTTTGACTCCTGCCTTCACCAGGCTGTCTACAACGGCTCCGTGGCCGCCAGCCGCTGCCGCGTTCAACGCGTTTCCCCCCACATCAAGGTTTTGCTTGATGTCCCCGGCAGACAACAGCATGTCGACGATGCCCACGTGGCCTCCCAACGACGCCATCACGAGCGGCGACCCGCGAGACACACTCAGCACGTCGATGTGGTCTCCGTGATCCAACAGCTTCCGAGCAATGGTAGTGTGGCCTTTCTTTTGCCGCGGACGCTAGTGCCGTGATGTTGACGGTCGCACCAGCCCGTAGAAGAACCTCCACAGTCTCCATGTGACCGTGTTCCGCTGCCAACACCAGTGTGGACCTGGTGCTTGCTGTGCGTGAGGCCGAGTCGACGTAGTTCACGTCCACGCCAGCTTCCAGTAGGATCTCCACAATCCGCGTGTGGCCTCTCGCCGACGCCAACTTGAGCGCCTTCTCTCGCTGGAACCTCGAGCGGCCCACGTCGACACCACGCGAAAGCAGCTTAACGACCACCTCTGCATGTCCAGTCATCACTGCGGCCAATAGTGGCGTCGAGTTGTACCGTACGCTGTCTGCTCCGGCGTCCAGCAGCATCTCCACAATGTCCGTAGAGCCTTGGTCGATCGCCACGTACAGCGGCAGCTTGCCAGTCCCTTCATTAACGTTGTAGTGTCCCCCAAAGTCAGCGTTGAGCTGCTCGAGGCTGCGCGCCACACGCGCGGCGTCGCCCGATGTGACGGCGATAGTTAAGATTCCGCAGCATGAGACTCTTGATTCTCAACCCAAACTGTGATTCCTCCCATTCTCATGAGGAGCTCAAATCACTTGGATGGGTTCAAACCTCAAAACATGACTTGAATAATGAGGTTTTGAAAGGCATGTGACGTGTGAGGGAATCCATCAAACCCACTCAATTAATGCTTCCAATCCCGATATTTGAGAACCACTAACATTTATATTAGTCATAAATATAAATTTCGAAAAACAACCTCCGATATCCAAAGCGGCGACCTGGAAGAGTCGCTTGGTTGATGGCATCCCTACAAGTCCCCTTGGCTCCTCGCTCCTACAGTGGCTTCTTGAAGCGGCGTATCCTATAGAGGAGGCTTGTTGCAGACACGAGAGCTCGACCACTCACTCACAATCCAGAGCATGCTATGGGGCAGCGCCTGAGCTCCATGTCGTGCTGCTCGTGTCTGCTCGACTGCTGGGACCCGCGCCGCTCGTACGCCGCCGCACTCAAGGACTCGACGCGGAACTCAGTCACGGCAGCCACCGACCTCAACGCCGACGTCCAGCAGCCGCTCGTGGTCGAAGACGAGAGCTGGAAAAAGTGGAGCTCCTACAACCTCATCCACCACAAGAACGACCCCGTCACTGCCAGCGAAGACCTCTACAATCCGCCCATGTACATCAGCCAGACGCAGCAGCAAAGCGCCGAAGCCGTGTGGGATTTATGATCACCGTTTAATATATTCACCAGCCAAAAAAGGAACGTTTGACTTGGTTTATGTAAGGGGGTTTATCGGTGCTTGGCTCGTGGGCTGTGCTTGCCCTTCTTCTTTTTCTTGTGCTTGTGGCCTGGGCTGTGGCTCGTGGGGCTCGGTGGTTTCTCGGCGTCTCCGTCTTCGCTTGTGGACGCTGTGGCCTCGTCCATCATCCGCTGGGATTCGGTAAACGCCGTCGTGGAGCCAACGTCAGAGTCGCGGACTACAAAGCTCTGCAGCAGCGACGAGTTCGAACCGTACGAGCCAAGGCCCTGCGAGTCCTCGCCTTGGTCCGACATGTCTGTGAGCCCACGCGATCTGCTTTCGTCGTCATCGTCAAACACCCGAGAGGACGACGGGCGAGCGACGCTGCGGCGACGAAGTGAGTCCATCGGAGTCGTATCTTGCTGCTCTTCCTGTTGCTTCTCTTCGTCCTGGAGCTCCGATGACTCTTCCTGGGATGACGCGTAGGAATCCTCACGATTCGACCGCACAGACGCCTCACTCTCGAGTCTTTGGATCGACAGATCGGCGATGCGCGCGCCCATACCACTCAGATCACTGGAGCTGGCCTCCTGCTGCTGCGAGTGCAGTGAGCTTTCAAAGTCGACCTGTGAGTCCTGGCTCAGATCCCATGCGTTGCTGGTATTGTACGAGCTGCCTGTGAGGTCGCGAGCCGTCGATTTGCTCTTGGTCCTGTACAGCTCATCGAACTGGTCCTCGTCGTCCTCTATCTCCTCACTTGCCTTGCGCTGCTCACTGATCCGTGCTTCTTCCTCATCTCCATCAGTCGTTGCGACACCCGCGTTGCGCGTCTTGCTCTCCTTCAGCCTCAGGCGCTCGCTTGACTGGCGCGTGTCCACCGTGACATTGGTCTCTTCGTCCAGCAGCTTCTCCTGCAGCGACTCGTTCAGCACCTCACTCGCTCGCTTGTCACCGCCGCAACAGCAGCACACGCTGCCTTGCTGGCCCATCGTCCTCGCCACAGGACACCGCAACTGACGAGGAGGTTCCGCCAGCCCACCAGCGTCGACTGATAGGACGAGTCGCGCGCAACAGTCCATGAAAAGGCGGCTTCTAGGTCACTCGGGTGCGGTTTTTTCGAACAAAATTCAACGAAAAAGATCGCGCTTCTAATAAGGAGGTCTCCAGTAAGCTATCCGGTGATGTACTTTCTCAAAAAAAATAAACTAATGCTACTTATTTTCATGCAAAGTGCCTGAACTTTTTCGACGGCGACTCGATGTTCTCGAACACTTTGCTCTTGCGATTCTTTGGTGGCAACTTGTGTTTCCATAGTGTGCAGTTGGCGAGGTACTTGGGGCACTTGTCGTGGCGGTTCGTGCCCTTGCATTTTTCGTTGCCCGTCTTGTCGAAGCCTTCGCACCACGTCCACTGGTAGTGCTCGCAGCTCTTGACCTTGCTGCCTTCGTACGACGTGGGCACGACACGCACGATCACAGGAGCGACGTCTTCCATCAACTGGCGCTCGAGAGCCGTGGACACAAACGAGTGGCCCTGGGCCGCACACACCGCCGAGTGGGCTCGGCGCTTGGCTTCCGTACAGCGATTGCAGATCTGGAAGGAGCTCATGAACGCCTCCAGATCCAGCACACCGGCGTTTTTCTTGTCTAGTGTCTTGAACAGCGTCTGGGTCTCTGCTGTTGGTGTGACACTAGCCGCAGTACTAGCAGCAGAAGCAGATCCACCATTGGCCTTGTTGGATGCTGATGCCGCGGCGCTCGCAGCGGCCGCTGCCTGTGTCGTGGCGTGGTCGTCCTTGACTTGGTGGAACTGAAGCAGTTGGTGGAAACGTTGCAGTGTGAGAATCTTCGACGCCGGATCGCAAAAGTTGTGGAAGATTTGCACGAGCTTGAAGTCGGAAATATCCGGCGTGATGGAGATCTTGGAGACCTTGCTGGAGCTTCCGAACGTCGCTGCGATCATCGACGCCGACGTCGCCGTAGCGCTGAGGATCTTCGGCTTCAGCGGCAGCGCGTCAGCAGTGATCGACCGCTGAAGCGGTGCGATGGGCACACCATACGTCGCGTTCAGCTTCCGCATCGTGTTCATCGCCGCCGCTGAGTTGGCCATCGCCACCGCTGCTGCTGTCGCTGCCTGCATTTGCTGCTGAGCTTGTGTCTGAGTCATTGATCGCTGTCCGTGCTGCGCTTGCTGGAAGACCGACGTGTTCTTGGACGGTGGAGACATCAGATCGGCGTTGAGGAAGATCGAGTTCGGGTCCAGCAAGCGGTTGTTGCCTGTGACGCCCGGCGGCGTGAAGTATTCGAACGGGTTTCCGTGCATATTGGACTGCGACGCTGCAGACGACTGTGAGTGTTGCGAGTGGTTTTGCACAGGCAATGGCGAGCCAATGTTTGTGAACGGAAACACGACACCAAGTGTCTGTGGCGTCGGCACCATGATACTAAGCGGCGTCTGCTGGTTCTGATTCTGGTGGTGGTTCTGCTGGTGATTTTGGTGGTGAAGTTGGTGGTTTTGAGCTGCTTGGTGCATCGCGAGGGCTTGCTGATGGCGCTGGGACTCGGATGGCGAGTACATGGAGCTGAAGAGGTTGACCATATCTGGAATATCCTGGTCGCTCACGAGCACCGAGCTGTTGGAGTGGCCTGGGAACACGCTCGGAGATGGCAGTGGCGCGATCATCGCGCCTCCTCCTGCTGGAGACAGGAGATGGTTATGGCGGGGCATGGCTTCTCGGCCTGAGGATGATGAAGACGTCGACACGGTCAATGTATCGAGGCGGCTACCACCAGCGATCGGCGACGGCACGAACCCAGCGACGTCAGCGTCCGAAAAATCAGGTAGATCCATGTCGTCACCCAGCAGGAAGCTGTCGTCGTCGTCTTCATCACACAGCAGATCGTGGTCCATTTGGCTTTCAGCGGCAGTCGTGGACGATGGACGATTCTCCATACCGAATTGTCGCATGAGCGTTGGCGAGGCGAGTGCCGCGTCCGTCATTTGCGGATCAAAATCCAGCCATGTGCCGTCGTCGAGCATGTCCATGCTGCCAGGCCCGCTATTCGCTGCTGCATCACCCGCCGCTGATTCCGTCTTGGTCTCAAGCTGCTCGTTCGCGTCGTCGCATCCACAGCAGGCACTGCGGTCTTCCTCCTCGTGTTGGACGTGTTCTGGAGTAGTCTCTTTCTTCACTGCAGTATAACTACCACCACCGCCCTTCGTTCCACCGCCTCCTCCACTGGCTGCTGACGCAGGGACGATATTCGTGATCGAGTTCGACGGGGCTCGCGGCACTTCGCCGTCGTCGCCTGACTGTGCGCGTGCGTGCTCGAGCAGCTCTTCATCGTCGACTTCCAAGCGCGTGTCCGTCCCTTGGCTTGCCGTCGACCAGATATCTACCCACAAAACCCGATCTCATTAGCCTTCCTTCTTGCATGAAGCTGCTTCATTATTTCCACTGTGTAGACTCACCGTCGTCGTTGTTGGTGGCTGCAAAGTACGCATCCAGGTTCAGGAACTCATGGTCGAGGTCTTCTTGGGAGTGCATTTATACTGGAGGGCCGCGGGAAGGAATTCGCTCGCACAAAATCGGGCAAAGACAAAAATCCCAAGTGCGTCGAGTCGAGTCGACAGCCGTGAGTCTTGTTGGAGGCAGGCGACGTCGACGCCTCACAGCAAATAGCAAAACACAGGATAGGATCGCGTTGGTCGTTCACTGCGCTGCGCTAGAGTTGGCCTGGGCTGGGCTGGGCTATTGCATTGGATCGGATCTGATCGGCCTTCCAGTGCGCTGTTGTACGGCTAACGCAGCGCATACTGGGCCAGCATACCTGCCCAAAAATACAGCCGCAGATCTTATGCCCAGGCTGGTTCTGCGCTATGTGCCAGCCGCAGGGTCGCTGCAACTGGACGGGTCTGCTGCGGTCAGGGCTGCCGTACATCACGAGGTACAAGATGACCGGATTCCCAAGACCCAAGACCCAACAGCCTTTACGAAGCCAGCAAGTTAAGCAGCCAGAGTGTGCGTATAATTGGAGGCCCAGGTGGGGCTATTGTGGGCGGCGGCAGAATGCGCCGATCTTTGGGAGGAGGGTAGTGGGGCACTCTATTTATACGGGCTTGCAGCTCAGAACAAGCCACGCGTGTTCCTGCTGAGCCAGCATAACCAGACAACATCAAGATGATGTGGGTTGATTGATTGATGGATCGAAGGAAGAGGCTGATGTATCGCAGGCTACACTGTCAATCGGTTAACCCACTGAATCAGTGCACTGATGTATCACCGGTGATGCCGCTTCCCGGATTCTTTTGCTGGTCGGCACGGCAAGAGCTCAATTGTAAAATTACAAAAGTAGGCGGTCCCAACTTCAAGTTTGATTCTTTAGCTGCCCCCATCTCCCGCGAAATGAGTTGAAAAGAAGTCATCACAGTTGCGGTGAACGCGCCAACCCAGATCGGCCAGTACAATGCATTGGAGATGATATACGTGGGTGGGATGTGGACACACAATGAGACCAACACCAAAATCTAACCCATGCTTTCAATCCATTCTATCCACTGGCGGCTGTACTCACAACTGGAGCGAGCTCTGATCTCAAAGACGAGAAGTGAACCCTCCTCGCCGTCGATTCAATAATCAACACGCCACGCTGACAGCCCACGAGTTCGAGTACTTGATGCTATAGATTCATTCTCCGATTTACATTGAACTGCTCAAGTGTATCAATCTCACTTAGCCATGGACTCGGAATCGACAGTCAACCAGAAGAGCTCAGTCTACAGGACGGAGGCGTTGTGCCAGTACCGAGGGATCCCGTGTACGAAGCCGCGCATGATCAAGCCCGACGGGTCCCTGCACTACTACTGCGCGAACCACCGCCGCCAAGCTGCTCTCCAGCAGAGACGTCTCCAACTCTTGCAGCAACACCAGCGTCTATTGTGTCGAGCGGCAGCGTCGATCCATCGAAACTCACCAGCTCCGACGGTCAGTGACATTAGCAGTAGCAGTGGCGTTGGGACTGGAGACCTGCAACAGCGTCAACCTCAAGACCCACCGCGCTTCGTGCTGCTCGGCAACCAGAACACACTGATCCTCGGCCTCGTGCTCTCTCGTCGAGACTCGGCAGAACTTCATCGCCAGCGTCAGCAAGTGAAACGCCGTGGATAATGGACGCCAGCCCGTTGCCCCAGTATAATAAGGACGCCTGTGAAGACTTCAGGAGATCGCAAAGTTTGGCCAGGGCACTCTCGTTGGAAGGAGTGTCAGCCCCCTCGCGGGTATTGCAAGAATGAAATGACGTAGTCGGAGGGTTGGACAGCGAAGGCGTTCGACACTAAGAGGCAAAATCGTTTGGACAGCACCCATAAAGCCGAATTTTTTACTGTTAGAGATTCGTCCCAATTTCCACCACAGGTATTCGATCACTATAGTCTAATAATGTATTTTCAAGGGTAAAAAACATGTATGTGGTCGCCAACGTGGAAATGGTTTACAAAGGTATTATGTAATACGGTAGTACGAGACTTGGATGGTGTCGGTGGGTTCATGTAGCCAACCGTTCATTCATGCACTATTGCGTGGTCGAAACTTTCGACTCAAGGAGTTCACGAGTGACAAAGTTCAGCTCTTGACGAGACGACTAGGCCGCACGTAGTGACCCTCTCATGGGTCTCAGGCCCGAACCAACGAATAAGTCTGATCGATCTCGGGGGGGGGGGGGGTTCGATGGGACGAAGTCTGATGGATCTCAATGCGGCGTTTGTTCGTTTGGGCGATAGTCATTTTGCAATTGTCTTTTGCAGCAACAGGCTCCGCCCACACGGCCCGCATGCCCCGTATTTCCACCACTGCCACCGACGCCGCTGCTATTCACAGTCAACCTATTTGGCGCTGTCGCTACACGCAGTGCATATGCAAGAACCCCCGCGCGACGAAGAAAAATGGAGAGCTCCATCGTCTGTGTGAAATGCATCGCAGTCTCGCCAACCACAACCAGCGTGAGGTGACAAAGCGCCGTCGCGAAGCGCGAGAACGTGCACGAGAGAATTCTACAGCCCAACAACAGCACCAGCAAAAACGAAAACAACAACAACAACAGCAGCAGCAACAACAGCAAGCTGAGTCCAGTGAGGACAGTCAAGACTATCAGAACTTCCTCAATCTGATCTCCCTTCCTCCTCTGGGCCACGCGGCAGACCCAGGAGAAGCCGCGGAGACAGTGGACGCCAACGACGTGGAGCTCTTGATGACCATTTTCGAGCTGCCTGTGGATTTCGCCGCTTCAGCCGAAGCCAATTGATCAAGACAACGACTGCCACGAAGCAGCAGAGGTTTCTTGCGTTCAAGACGACGCCCTTCTTGAAGTGAAGTATAAACGAATGTGGAGGCAGCACGACGGAATGCTGGATCACACATCAGAATAGAGTAGAGTAGAGTATTGCAGCTCCGTGGCTCAATCACGTAGACGCTGTCGACCAAAACGAGGAACAGATCCTCCATTTCGTCGCTCCGTTTGATGTGACAGCAGTAGCCGTTTTCTCGAGGATGCTCCATCAATACTCTATCAATTAATACGCGAACAAGTGAAAATCATCCCTCGTCATAACTCTGGGTCATTTGCCCTCTAAAACTAATAAATGAGATGTCGTTCCTCACAAAAAAGGGACCGCCCATCCAGTCTCGTTGAAGTGCAACTCAGCGGCAAACCGTGGCAGAAACTCGGCGTCAAGACTCAAACGCTGGGCTGCTGCTGGTTGAGCGGTGATTTCGGACAATGCGTAGAGCCAGAGCAATACAAAGCAGAGCCTCACGCCGCTGAACGCAGCAAGCAAACGCTGGCAGACACGACGTCCATGAGTGGAAAGCTTGGCGAGTGACGGTCGAAAGGCGCATGGGTGTTGGTCTCCATTCTGCTGTCTTTCTTGAGGTTGTTGAAAGTATTTTACGGTTGCCTGCCTCCTACAGCGTGAGGCAATGCCTATTATGATGGACTGAAAGAAATGGCCAGTGAAAATTGCTGCTAGGCATTTCAGAGCACCGCCGCAACTGCAGGGAAAGGCAACAAAACATTGGAATCCGCTTGGCAATCCAAGGGCAGGATTCATGTACTGGAATTGTCTTCAGTATGTGGTCAAGTTGATGGATTGGTCAGGCAGCGAGGATCGACTGGGCGCCTGATTGGATTGTTAACAAGCATCTCCATCTTCCAACTCTGTCATTTACTTGATTTATATGGCGGGCAATCTGCAGAATGCACACAATCGATGAGAGTCAGGTAAGTCTCCTCCTCTAGCTATGGATGTTCGCAAAAGACGTAACTCAATAGACTTCACTTTCAAGCAAGCAAGATGACAGGTTTCCGTGCGACTTGTGTCCTTGTCGCCGTCGTTGTGGGGCAGCAAGCAGCGCAGAGTTGCACCAAAGATATTGGGTCTAGTCATTCACCAGCCTACCAGCCTATTTGAATGGATCGAACCAGCACACCACCATCGCTCTGTGCATCCACCTCACAGTTGCCCACAACGTCCGTCGTTTCACCGAGAGGCTATTGGGACGCCATCGGCCGAAACGTGATCCCTCTATAAAATAGTATGATATGTTCACAATGCAACAATCATCACTCAACAACTGATTCACCTACCTTCGTAATTTGATATCTCATATCACTTTTTTTCGGCTAGCAGACACAACACGTCCGCCCCGACAGCCAACGGCACCGCAATGCACAACACCAGCATAGAAACAGAAACAGTGAGAAATGTGTGTGGTGGGGGTTGTGAATTTTCTTGACTCTATTCGCTTAGTTTTTTTGTACTGTAGTGTTGTTGCCTGTGAAGCGTGGTCGGAAAGAGTGCATTTTTGCTAAAAGTCTGGATTCGATGATGGCAATCGTGTCACTTCATGGCACCGGCTCTCCCTCTGCCGAATGCAGGATTCAGGTGGATTCCTTTCCGTCCTGATCGTGCCCGTACAGTACAGTACCGCGTATCCTGTCGACCTCCAAAGCTGTAGCTGAGTGACGCGAAGCCACCCATCCTCCAAAACTGAGCGACTGCACTGACGTCTCATCGTGCGCGTGACAGCGACCCGACAACAACAATGGATTTTGCAGAGTTTCTGCATGCAAGTGCGCGTACGCCGATAGGATCCATGATGCGACGAGGCCACTGCTCTGTGTGTGGTCTGCGTGCGAACATATCCAGAAAACGAGTTTGAGTGGAGATTTAAGCCACGCCCTAGAACACCGCCTTTCGCAGCCTCTCCACCGTCTTCAGCTGCACGAGTTTCTGGATTCCTACACGCGTGTAGTAACGCGATCGATGCATCGCTACACATTTAGAGTGGAGTTCTATCTCATCCTCGTATCATTGTTCAGTTATTCCAGCGGCTATGCAACAATCGGGGCAAGCCGATGACCGATGACCGATGACCGTCCACCGTCTCACTGGATTGCCATGTGGACTTCGTATACCACGCATCAACGACGAATCCTGAGCAACCACCAGCGACCAGATGCCTGGGCGTTCCACACGCTTGCTCACTTTCCAACTTCCTCGGACGCCAATCAATGACCCTGTTGTCCACGACCATGAACGTTTCCCAACCACGCGAGCAATGGCAGTGTCGCTATCGCGGCGCAGTCTGCGCCAACGCACGCGCTGTCAAGACCGGCGGAACGCTTCACCACCTCTGCGACGAACACCGCGTTCGCGCGAACGAAAACCAGCGTCGCTCGAAAGACCGCAAGCGAGGAATCCGCAACCGCGTGGTGACTGTCGCCACGCCGTTCCTTCGGCGATCAGGCCAGTCGTACTTGCGAAGCTTGAACAGTTCAGAATGGCAAGACGTTCTCGAGGCATTGATGGCGACCGCCTCGAGCCCTCACAGCTCCAGTGAGGCCTCAGTGATCGATGTGTTGCCGGATGAAGAGCTCTTCGGTCCATATCTCGCGCAGCTTTCCGGTGATGGAGGCCGACGCCAAAGCGCATTCACAGGAGAAGCTGTGTGGATCTTGGACGACAATCTGCAACTGCCCAACACACCACCAATCGACCAAGAACATCCGTAGTAGTGTACGAGAGCAGCGATCTGTATTGAATGAAATTAACAAATTATGTCGTCTCGGTCTTTGCTGCCACACCTCGACGTCTGATGTTCCTCTCTTGATATTCCCCATCGATCGAGTCCCAAGCAGAATACTCTTCCGAGGATAGCGAGATAACCCACTTGCACCATCGTCCATTGGACAGAGTCGTCTAGCCTACATGGTCACTAGTTCGTAGGTACAAAACCACAATTTACCGTATTCAGCCTTCTCGTCGTACCGTAAAACTACCATAGAATGGAAATGCCCACCTTTGGAGAGCGGTGCTTCACCTCCTTGCGACAACGCGCCATTGGAGCCACGTCCGTTCGGTGTGGCTACACGTGGGCTGCGTGCCTACGCCACAGGCAGTGCTGGCGCCAGCCATATTTTCGTGTGTCCAACATGCGTTCATCGCCGACTCTGCGACAGTGTCCCACGCAAATCAGCGCGTACCCATTTTGTTCGAAAATCGTATATCACACCAAAAAACCCTCATTGGTTGCCACGCAAGTGCTGCGAAGACGGTAACAATGGCGGATTACCAGTATTTACGTCAACAGGGGAGCTAAGTGCGTGCATGTAGCTTACAATAATGATAGAAAGCGTCAACCGTCCCCCACACTGAGTATGGAGATCTAAATGAGAGATATTGCTCGCCGTCAAGTGGCCAGAGCTGTCCATTCTGCCGACTGGAGTTGGCCAATTTTCAAGTCGACCACCTTCACTCTCGACGACATATTTGGTGCGAACCGCCAACATTCTCGGCACTACGTCAGTTCGCGGTGGCTCCTGGATCGCCTGTATGACCGACCGATGGAGAAGACAGAGCCGAGTACCCACTATTCGCCAGTGTTTTGGTAGTGTCCAGACATTTGGTGTGTCCGTACACGGATCGAGTTGGCGTCGTTGTGCTCGCGCAGTTTGCTGCTTCGATAAGCGTTCACTCTTCATTTTACTAGCTAACAGCAAACCGACAGCAACACCACAGCACTCCTCATCCCATCAATCATGTCTGAGCCAACGTCCGATTCGAACCTACGCTGCCGCTACCGCCACTGTGTGTGCCCGAATCCCCGCACCACGAAGCGTGACGGCTCGCTGCACCAGCTCTGCAAAGCGCACCAAGACCGTGCCAACTATAACCAGCGCATCTTTGTCGCTCGCCGACTCGCTCGGCAGTGCAAGCTCAGTGCGAACCAACACACCAAACGCAAACCAGTCACCGCGGCCAGTCGCGACCGAGCGGTGGAGCAAGCCTTTGCCAGCTTCTCGCAACGCGACAAGGAGACGCATGACCTCGAGGAGCTGAACGCTGCCCTCATGAGCGCGAGTCACTGCCCCTTGGAGATCGGGGACGACCTCGACGAGCTACTCAACTTGCTCGACATGGAGGTCGATCTCAACCCCTTCGGCACATCGTGAGCCCGCCCGGTCGGCTTCTGCATGTACCCAGACTTCCACCTCTACAGAAAAACGTCAAGCGCAACACCCGGATGAAGGGTGAGTAAGCCGCCGATGGTGTTCAGCTGATGCTGCGCCCTTCCCACACATTCTCCAAACTGCCTTCTGGACGACGTCTCAGCAACATGGCTACACTGCAAGATTTCCTCTATAAACGGATATGATTTCCAGCGGAATCACTCATCCGGGGCAAACAACCAGACAGCAAAACTCTAATAAATAATATGCAATTCCTATTGTTGGCTTCGGATTCGTCTGGGGCTGCTCTCCTTCTCCAGCGTCGGCAAGATACGACAGAAACGAGGCCAAGACACCGCAAACGACAACAGAAACGAGTCTATCTAGGTAGGACCCAACGCGTCACGCATGGCTCTTGAAGCTTGTGCTGGTGTCAAAGCTTCGAAGCAGCAACACTGGTCAGTTCGTTCATGCGACATCGCCTGGAGCGTGCGTTGAGCAGCAGTCGCATTAAATATCTCGGCACGTAGCTCGCGACAATGTTGGAAAGATGCTCCCCCACGCATTTGCGTTTGATCCTCCACGCAGTTGCATCCATTAGCTCCACAGCGTCGCTTTCTTGGCCAGAAAAACGGCGCTGCTTGCTGCCGAATTCGGCGCTCAATCCCACGCGAGGCTGCGACGTTCTGTCTGATGCGTTCACTAGAGAATTCACCTTGGGGACATCATGAGCTCTTCGTCCCGTCAAACCATTCGAGATGAAAAGCAGTGCCAGTACCGTGGAGCTGTGTGCTTTGGCGAACGGGCTATCAAGAACAATGGCTCCCTCCACGGCCTGTGTGAAGACCATCGAAAACGTGCAAATCTCAACCAGAAACGATCTCAAGAACGGAAACGGAAGAGGGCAAGAGGCAACGATCAACCAAACAAGAAGTCACGCAGACTGTCCACTCCGAGTTCCAGCAGCTCACAATGGGAAGATAACTCGGACGTGATGCCGCTGTCTCCAGGCCACCTAGAAGCCCTCTTTGATGACCAGCTCCTCGGTTCGATGCTGGCAGATATATCGAATAGCCCCGCAGCACAAGCGTTGACGGATATCGACGGAAATACTTCGAGAAGATACTCTCTATCCCCGACTCCAGTCCAAACGACCAAGAGTAGAGACCCAAGAAGTTCAATAGGCATTATTTATGAAAACCGTTAACTACGTGCGAATACTTGCCCTGCAACCACATCGCCAGTCTTTCGTCCTAGCGTTTGCCGCTGATACATCGTGGTGTACTGTACAGTTCACGGACGGCGCGAATGCTAGTGTCGTCGGTATGCAGTATTAGTGGATTGTGCAATATCACCACACACAGCGTGACGCTTCGCCGAGAGAATAATGAGACAAACGCATCTTCATCATTCCGAACAGCTACAATAGAGATATGAACCTCTATGAATGGATATGAGATGGTCAAAAGTTGTAAAAGTCAAAATATCTCAGTATGTTTTCCTCCTATATCCAATGCATGATATCTGAATTGGCGCGCAGGTTCGTGCATAGCCGCGGTCTAAAGACATCGCTTCGTGAGTCACGGGCTCTCCGAACTCAGGGATGTGACATCGCCACGCACGACGCACACGCACGAAGTCAGGCATCCAGCATTCCGCAAAGAGGCAGTTTGTGGGTCGGTGCACGGTGCACCGCTGTGAGGAGCGCGTCCGCGCTCGGGGGGACAGCATGTTAGCAGTACATTACAGATCTGGTGAAGAACTCCGGGCGAGCGGTACCTTATTGGCAGTGTTTCGGAATTCCCAACAAAGTCTTTCAAGCCTTAAATTATTCTCGCTATTGGAATACGTGCAGAAATGAGTTTACTTTCAAACGTGGATCGCCTCTTGGGTATTTTTCGCTTTGCCGCCACGCGTTCGTATTCAAGATTTCAAGATATGTACTGCACCGTATATCACTCGAGACTGCCTCGGTGCAGACTGCGGACACGTATTATAATCAGGAATCAGCTCAGCCTGCCTGCCTCATCACATTAGAAGAAGCGGAGTTGAATTCAGAGCTTATGCTTTCAAGCATTCCTTCGAGAAGCCTCCATTTTCAATAAAAACCCCTGTGTGCCTCAACACTGTGGAGACTCGCATATCAATCGAGAACGAACGGAGGCATGTTTGCTGTCAACGCGTCCACAGAATTGTTCCTATCACAGTGAATGCTTCACTCCGTTGACATACAGTTCGTCCGGGGCCACCAGAGTTCAGCGCCGAGTTCAACTCAGAATGCAACTACCTTTGTCAAATGATATTTTCATATCATCTCGTTGGAAACCTGGAGATGTTCATATCATGTCACCTCTATAAAATGATGTCGCTGAAGTCCATCATCGCCCAAATGAGATGCCTTTGGAGGACATGTCTACCTGGCAATCAAGGCTCGCAAACGTCCCTATATGAGTCGTGAGAGAGTAACGTGAGCCTCCATCGCTTGAGGACGCGCCTGCATTCTACTCCGTATTGCTGCTCACCGAGACGCAACAAGGAACAGAGAACTGGCTGCGTACAGTGAAGCGAGCATCGTATCTTCCGAGCCTCCGGAATGCTTGTGGATACTCGTATACCACCGGGTATCATTTGTATGGAGGAGATAGTTGTGAGTTACCGAAACGCTCTTCAACTCAGGCGCATAATCACGCGTCAGCAGCGTACGTGGCGTATACGCCTTGTTCGTCGTCAAAAGTCCTGGGATTGAGGCACGCGATGGGCCTCAGCTCCGGCCTGTCGAGTCGTGGAGCGTGACGCAGCTCTGAAAAGATGAATCCACTCCGTTGATTTTGATATTTTAGCGTTTCCTTTGTCGGCATCTGCGTGCTCTGCAACCTGCGTGTAAACATGATGAAGCGATGTCCCTCGGCAATGAAACCATCACGAGGTCTCCGTGAAAGCATCGCGTGTATCGCGAGCAGCAGCTTGCATGAGATGGTGTTGCTTCTTTGGAAGATGTCCACAGCGAACACCATTTACGACCACCATATACTACCGTTCGCGTGACAGTGTAGACTCGGTCGACGCCGTGAGGCGACATCATCCTTCACAGACACATCCTTGGGGTTTGCCATTCCCACATTGAACTACCACGCAACGAGTGGCTGAGTTACCTCTCCCAGAATGAACTCTTCACCTCGCGATCGCCACAGCCCACGAGCCGAGTGGCAGTGCAAATACCGAGGCGTATTCTGCGAGAATAGACGGTCTCTCAAGAAGAACGGGTCCCCGCACTCGCTGTGCGAAGAGCACCGCCGCCGCGCGAACGAGAACCAACGACGCTCGCAAAACCGGAAACAAAATATCAAGAAACGCAGTCGCCTGCAAGTGTTCGTCTCCCAGCGACGACCACTTCAAGTCCCGACTGTGGACGCAGGGGATCAAGAATGGCAGGACGTCTCAGTCGTCTTCGATGGCAGCGATTTCACAAGCGCAGCTAATCAAAGCCATGGATTCGAGTCGGGTTTGAAAGACGAGGACTTCATGTTGACCCCGATACCGATTCTCGACGAACTGGGGACCACATCGCCCGACACCAGCCACACGGACGACGACGTTCTGTGGTTCTTTGGTCTTGAGTCGCTTCTCGCGTCTTCCCAGTAACGTGCAACTGCGCGTGGGTGAGTCCTCGCACAGGAACGTCCTCGGATAGCCAGTGTGATGTTTGTGTCTACATCAATTGCAGAAAAACGAATACAAAAATATAAGTTGGTGAGCATTTCAATAGTGCTGGGGTATCCTTTTATCTAGTCACTCACTCACCTTCGCACCAACACAAGTGGCGCACGTCTTGGTATGAGCATACCGTATTTTAGTGGCGTGGCCTAGCAGGCCACTGGCCTACTGTAGTATCCTCTGTCCACGTCGACAAATCCACACTGAAGGACGACCATCAGGCACCTGCCGAAAGGCCGTTCTCGTCATTGCTCGTGTCCTTGGTGACGTTAAATCATCTTGGTGGATCGCGTGGCCTTTGGTGTACTGTTGGGACTTCTAGCACAGGCTGTACAGGACGACTGGGCGACACGACACGCCAACGGAGATGCCCGTGGCCTTGCTCTCCATCTTCAACGTGAACTTCAACGGACCTGAAGTGGCCACGCGTACTGTAGATCCAGTGAGCCACGCCCCGTGGACTAAGAAAAGAGCCAAGTCTCCTTTGTGTAGCCATGCTCGCCCAGCTTCTGTCCGCTCGACGTCGTGCAAGATCGCGTTGGATGGCTACAGTGTACCCTGTGGCTGATGCGGAGAGTGGGCTCAGCAGGACGTACCTACAGGCTCTGAAGCCATGACGAGCACCTCGCCCATCTGCGATAAACGTGAATTTCCGCTTTTGCGTCACGAAAAGTCCAGTAAGTTAGAAAAATCCCACGCTGCCATCCACTTGCACTGGTACTCACAGTGGAAAAGCTGGAAAACCGCAACATCCCGAAAATTCTGCCATTTTTCCACGTGACTTGGTTTGAGTATGCCGAAGGCTTCACAAATATTTCAGCCCAATGTCGCACTGAGAATATACGTATTTTCTCCCGTAATATTCAATATTTGCACAAAATCCATTTCCCATTTCGAGCCATTTCCTATGTTAACGAGTGCGAAGTTAAATATTTCAGTGCGTAAAATACGCAGCAGCTGGCGAAGGGAGCGCACCCGACGCTCTTCCCCCGACGGGTCTAGTAGCTCTCCATTTCTCAACAATCCATGAGCCTCCGAGGAGAGACCATGGCGTGGGCTCCATGGCGCCCCTGCAGCACAGCGCGCCGTAGCGCACAGCAGACACACAGAGCGACCCTACACAGCGTCTCACTCAGCTAGCTACTAAGACGCCCACAGTCGTAGTCGTCGTCCTCCATCTCCATCTACCATTCTCCCCTCTCAGCGTCGCAACCGTCGGCCCTCGACCATCTCCATCTCCTCCGGTCGTCTCATTCCGCAGCTTGCCTGCCATCTCACAGCTGAGATCCTCGCAAGCCAACAGCAACCGCGCCACTACTAGTACTAGTACCAGTAGCCGCCCGCCACAGATCCAGCCACAGCACACAGCGACCGGCTACAGATCCTCCGCTTCCACACAGATCCCCGTTCGTCTCTTCGACGCACGTTCTTCCTCTTCGGCCTCTTCTTCCTCCCTTCCGTCTCGCTTGTCAGCAGAGATCAGTTGCATGGAGATCGCGGCTCCTCGCTACTTTGTCGACTCGGAAGAAGACTCGTCCACCGGATCCCACAGCCCCTCCTCGCGCTCGTCCGTCTCTGGAAGCGACCAGCGCCTCTCGCTCGACGACGCTCTGCCCGAATGGCAGTGTAAGTACACAGGAAAGATCTGTCCGCACCCGCGCGCACAGAAGAAGAATGGAAAGCTCCATCGGCTCTGTGAAGAACACCGCAAGCGCGCGAATGTCAACCAGCGCAACCTCCAACAGAAACGCCGCGAGGCACGCGCACGGGCGATGATGTCGCCGTACCCGTACACGAATGCGACCGCGATGGAACCGCTCGCAGACCAAGACCTCGACTGGTTCGTGCCACTGGCACCAGTCGATGCGATGGCCATGCTCAGTGTGCAGCCTGAGCCGCTCACGACGCCGTCCGAGCTCATGGACGAAGACTATGAAGCCCTCGAATTGCTGTTTACGACCAGCATCTCCACGGACTCGACAGACGACGAGATCTACGACGTGATGAGCTCCATTTTGCCATCGCACTCGTTGTAAAACCCCACCCGCGACGCGATTGAAGCGTGGCCTGTATCGTCATCGAGCGAGGCACCATAAACCATGAAGGAAGGTCCCATCAACGACCACCCGCCCACCCACGATTTATTTTGAAGTTGAGAATAAGTATTAACCCACCAATTGAAAGTACACACACATTTTGAAACCATGAGTCGATGGCCTTCCATTAAGCAGCTTCTTCCCAGGAAACGCATTTCCACAGGCGCGGCGGCTGCGCTTGAAGAAGAACCGACTGCTATACGCGGCGCATTCACCAGCGAAGGCAATCATTCACATGGTATACGAGTACATGGATGTGCAAGCATGAGAAGGACGCGTTCTTTCCATCCACCATGGCACATCCATCGCGCATCGTCACGTCGGGAGGTGGGCTTGAAGATTCCCATTCCACCCAGTGCATCATGCATGGACCACCTTCCACCAATCTCATGTCACACAACTATGGCATGGTAGTACTGTAGAACCCGAGATAATGCATAACACAGAGCAGAAGTTTTCGTCGCACGTCGCAGAGTCCCTCCAATGCGTGTACCGTACATAAAACTCCAAGCATGCACTCTGAGCAGGAATGAATGTCAGAAGGCCCTTTGGGAGTTGGGGCATGACGTCCAGGAGGCGATCCGCCATCGACGCGAGAGTGGTCCGTCTCCTCTACATTCGACAGCGCTGTAAGTGATGACGTGACGCACGACGCGTCGCTTTCGGGGCCCCTCCCTTGCACTGCACAGTCTACTATTATCCACTGTACGGTACGTAGGCAGCAGTGTGAGACACAAAAGACCGGCTATCCGGAAGGCAAAAGCTCGAGACGCCCACCATTGCAGGGGTTCAAGTCGCTTAGTATATAGAGTACTGTATGGGATCCCTTCGTAGTAAAGCGCCCACAGCACACATGTAGTAATGTACCGTAGACGAACTGGCTCATAGTAGTGAGGTTCCGGAATCCAATTAGTTTTACCCAACCCTTGCGTATCAGACCGTTTGGTCGCAGTGCGGGGCGAGTCGACAGTGTCGACTCGCCAGTTTGGTTAGGCCACGCTTGTGGACCGGCGACAAACTTTACGACGACCGAAGGTTGAAGTACAGAGAGAGGACGCGTTCTGATCGCAGTAGTCGGCCACCTCGGCGGATCCGCGTAGGCGTGCTCTATTAGCAATTTATACTCGAGTGCTTCTACCTCGGCTATCCCCATGGTGTCGGATGTCCATGCAAAACTATATGCTCATTGTACGAGTCCGACGCCGTTGGAAGGTGTCGGCCAGACACAGATATAGAGTCTGCCTTGCAAATACAACGGCGCATGCTCGTGTCGATGCTGTGAATTGTGGATACGTCATTTCTTGACATCGTTGGCGGTCGCGAAAGTCGTTGACTTTCCCGTGAGCTTCAAAGTGAGGAGGTCCACCTGAGAAAATTTGAGCTTAAAATTTTCAGTCGACCTCGCATACTTTGTAATTGAAGTTATGCTACGGACGCATCCTCAGCTGCGCTGTGTATCCGTACTGTAGAAATTCATACCTTCAAGTTGAAGCGGCCGCTTCCATCCCTAACCGCGATCCGGATCTGTTAGTGGACGACTGGCAAACGGCAAAGAACGGCAGCCGTGCAATTCACGCAAAAGTGCCTGTACAGTAGCAGCTGGTCGACTACAATGGGAAGATACAGCACCGGAGCTGCTCAAAAACACTCAAAAACACTACACTGAAGTTTCTCCGTTCTACAGTAATCGATGGACAAACAGCCTGGTAGCCTCAATGAGGCCTCCATGACTTGTGAGGCGCACGATCGTCCCAACCGACCTAGTTTCTTTGAAGCAGCACGTGATACTCGATTGACTTACAGGCTGTCGGATCCGTCCTCAATATCCGTCAATCTGCCGGGGATTCTGCTAAATATATGCGCTCGCACTGCGGTACTTCAAAATATACTGCGTGCAACTGGGTACAGGGGATGAGGTACGATGTACTGCAACACAGAGAATACGAGAAGTGTGGACTTGCTGACTAACGTTCACAAACGGTAAGCGTTACGATACTGTTCGACAACGCGTATTCGGAATGCATTATTTACACGACGTTCAACTCGTGCTGGCGTGCTCGCGATGGGCTGGCTCCAAAATCCAGTACAGTACAGAGCATCCTGCAAAAGGCCAAGAAAGAATTACCACTATCGGTGGTATCGGTATCAGTAGTAATAGTGGTCGCGTACTGACTGTTGCTGTGGAGCACGCACTCTGTCACCAGAATGTTAGGCAACTTCGTTGGGACAAGTTTTACTGGCGCACTTGGTCTCTCCATTCGTGGCTGTCCTCATTTTGGCAGCCGACCAAGGCAACCGGTTCTTGAAGTTGTAAGCTGCACTTTCCAGCCGGGAGCGCCCTGTCCCTATCCCTTTTGGTCGTTTATCGTGGCGGATGACTGGGCATGTTGCAGGGGGATGGATTCAAAACATCACCAAGTTGAAGTGCACTGCCATCAACCCTAAGCAAAGTGCCGCCAACAGCCACAACAACCCTAATACTGTAACTGGATCTTGCCGCCGGCAGCCATCTGTGCTGAGCATCGAAGATACTTTTTGTGGCGTGCCGCCGTGGTGGTCGTCGTCAAGGCTCGAGGCGACTGAGTGCGACACGGACAGCCAAACTCCAGTTTACTACGCTGAGGATCGAGGCCGTGGTCGGTTTTAGAACGGCAGATTCTTTACTCGCGTGTCCCAGGCGCTCTCGCAGTATGTATTTTCTTCAAGCCGGACTGCAATTTGTGTATGCACACCACAGCTTGTACTGCGATTTGTGGCTTTCTGCAGCACACTTTAGCGCCGGTAGGCAGTTAGTTGTATGTTGGGTACAGTGCCGCACTATCGATCGACGCTACACAAACAAATTGATCAGGACGTATGGGGTAAAATCGCGCACTCTCGCAGTAACGCAGGTGGTGAGCGATCATGTGGAGACCGTCTTTCATCCCAACATCGCAACCACCAGTCCTGGATAAATGCTTTCGTAGCATTGTTGTCAGTCTTGGGAGACCTTGACCTGGAGGCTAAATTCAGTCACAATGAACTGAAAATGCTGTCAGTTAGCTCTGGCTGAATGCTTGCTCACTCAGTCGCTGTCAGCACCGTTGGCATTCACACAGCATGTTTCTGAATTCTGAAACGGAAATTCTGACGATAATAGAGCGGGCTCGATGCAAAATTCAGCACCGCTTCATGCAACGTTTGTGAACTTTTGACTCAAATCTCGGTCCAGTTGTTATTTTTTCCGAAGCCCAGCCCACAATCGCAGACTGCTCGAGTGACGAAAATGTGAACATCCACGAAAAGTCCCAAAAATTCCCAAACCTTCCATACTCTATAAAGTGTGGGACACACAAGCAAATCGCCATCTGGTTTGACAGCAACCGCCCAGTTTGTGGTCCCTTTACCTGGCTACTTTTATGCATCAACCCTAGCAGTGGTTAGGGGATGACAGGGCTTCTAATAAAATCCGGAATTTTTCCTCATCTCCCCATTCTGGGAAAAATTGAAGCAGCAAAAAAGGATGCTTCGCGCATTTTGCGGCACTGCTTCGCCCCCCCGTGTCGCGCGACTGCCGAATAAGGGAACACTCCTGGCCGTGTCTTGTCCCGTCTTTCGATCATACAGGCGTACCGTAGGCGTCTCCTCGAGAGAAGGGAGCCGTGGTGAGCCGGCGTGTGGATGAACGACGTGAACCCACTCGATCCGGTGAGTCATTCAGCAATTCGCCGACAACAACGCAAGTTGAAGCCTACCAACAACATCAATCCCAACAATCCAACACTACCAACAATGGTGATGACC
This sequence comes from Pythium dissotocum, assembly GCA_023336355.1. Lineage (NCBI taxonomy): Eukaryota > Oomycota > Peronosporomycetes > Pythiales > Pythiaceae > Pythium > Pythium dissotocum. The sequence continues at coordinate 12,925 of JAADWY010000253.1, read as the reverse complement.
AACGAAGAAGCTACTGCCATGATCGCCGCTGCCCAGGAGGCCGCCGCCAACGGAGGTGAGGTGCCGACCGAGCTCCGCTGCCAGTACCCGAGCAAGCACTGCGACAACGTGCGCACGACTAAGCGCGGTGGCGGTCTGCATCGCCTGTGCTCGTTCCACCGCCAGCGCGCCAATAAGAACCAGTGGCTCGTGGACCAGCGTCGCCGCATGCGCCGCGAACGGGAAGGCTCGCTCATGCGCCGCGGCTCCAACTCGAGCTCGCCGATCGACTTTGACGCGCCGCTGCAGCCAGCCGTGCTGAATGCGCTTGACGTGCTGGACGCCGACGCAACATGTCCGCCGCTGTGTGACGAAGACCTGCAGATTCTGCAAGCGCTTTTGTTTGATGAAGAGGACGATGAGTTGTCGGATCTGTCCGACGGCTTCACGACCGACGCCTCCATGGAATGGACCGTATAAACAAGGAATCACTCACTGCAGTGTCTCGCCACCGGAAGCGAGGCGCGCGCCGTGAACGAACCAACCATACCATGGTCAAGACAAGTAGCGTTTAGTATTTATTAGGGCGGAATGGGAACGCCATCGACATTGGTTATTACGACATAACAAAAAGCAATCAACTCATCCAAAAGCATCCATCTATTGTCGCGCCTTTAGTGATGAAGCTGCAGATCATCAGCACCTCATGGAGAGACTAAGCCTCCAGCCCCTCCCTCGGCTGGAAGGTGTAATGCCAATCCACACACACAGCGACTCACCATCATCAGGTGGTGGCTAACATACCTTCTCGTACTATGTAGTCAGCCCCGCAAGCCTCTCCTCCCAGGACTCCAGGTGACTCGTGGGCCAGGAGTCACCCACCTCCTCCGCCAGATCCTCAGGGCCGGCCCACAGGCGACCTCTTGGGAATCCGAGGTTGGGATACCACTTAGAGCTGGTGTATATACTCGACGCTCCACCGTGGCCACATGCATACGATAAGGCGTCGCTGTCGCACCTCCATGCCATGCGCTGTCCCTCGTGGTCGCGAGCCGTCAAACGCATGCGGCTCCATGCATCGCGCTCGTGCGCAACCCGCTCACACGTCACAGGCCAACGATGAGGAATCCGCAGAAAGGACAGCGCGCTTTTCCCTTGCAAACTTGATGGAGCTCTTCATCAACAAACACAGAGCAAAAGTTTTCAACAGGTTTGTCGCACCATGTGGACCACACGACGCATCTCTTTAAACGGGGCATCAAGTCCTTCAGGTGTGCCCGTGCTCTCATGTCACGCAGGTTGTGCCATCGTCAATGATGACTGGGAGTGTGCCAGTCATCATCGTCCCACTGGGAGTGTGACGACTCCCCGCGCTTGCGACGTCCCCCATCCTCCTGGCGTGTTAAACTAGGAAGATCCTTGGAAGAAGGAAGGAGTTTGCTTTCCCTGCTTCTCTCTCTTCTCCTCCTCTTTCCATAGCCACACCTTCAAGAACAACCCTCGATTCAAAGAGATCCAGCGGAGTGGCGTTTCAGGACCACGCGGCATCCCACAAAATGCCGAGAGCAATTGCGTTGTGTACACAATCGCTCTCTCCTGTCATCTATTGCACGGCAACCTGACCTGACTTGGCTGGCTTACTCTGAACGCTGAGACTTCTAGTATGTGTGACTTCTGTCCATGTCTGTATGCAGCAGGTGATGACGGGTCAACCATTTGCCGATGAGAGCCGTAGCAGCAGCTTCTTACAATCCACTGCCATCGTGCGGCTCAGAGACTCTTCCTCGTCTCTCACCCTAAACGGACACTTCATCACCCAGTGTGTCTTCTGCTCTCTGTTGCTTCGACATTGCATGTGTTGTGGTGCACACTGTTTGCGAGAGGTCCTGCTGTTCGTGGTCGCGAACGGCCGCGTTGAGCTGAACAGATCATGCAGCTCTTGGCCGGCCGCAACCCTCGCCGCGTTCGCGTTGGTCCTGTTGATCCTGTGAGCACCGGGTCGTCAGTTCGCAACTTGCAGACCGCGCCACTCAGAAACGGACACCACGCCTTCAACAAAGCCTGCAAGGGGGAATCTAGGTTAGGGAATTCGAACGGCAAAGAAGCCTATGAATCTGGAGCCACGCACACGCCAGGCGTTCGAAATTCCTGAACAAAGCGTTGTACGGTGCTTGCACTGACGTGCACTATCCACATGGCATGAGGCCAGACACTCATCGTTCTTGGCGGCCGCGACGACATCTAATTGGCCACAAGACCGCCGGCACTATCAGGCATGGAGTGCTTGTTGTCTGTTGTGACCTCACTGTGAGATTCTCACTGAGGCTGCAAACGCAGGATGGACACCCGCACGCATGCCAACCACGCGTTGCGGGGTGACACGGTGACAGGAGCGTGCGCACATGATGGAGTATGGATCTGTAGGATAGCTATTTGTACTGTAGCTGTGCTCTCGCATCTTCCAATCCCGTGTTGTTCACGTCTGGGTAGTACGTACACTAATCCCTCACGGTACTATTGAACGAGAGAACTATGGCAGCTTAGCGTGTGGTTCTTCAACACTTCAACCAGCGTCGACTCGCGTCACCACGGAAGCAGCACGGAAGAGGCGTTCTATGAGTTTGTGAAATGTCTGCAGTTGGTACGTTGCGTCAGAAACAAAGATAATTCCTCGACACTGTTGCAGAAGGCTTTGAAGGCTGCCGGACATCTTTTACTGATAATTTGTATTTAGGCCGTGTGAAGGCAACCACAGTTTCGAAACCGAGCAGACAAGTTCAACTTCCATTGTAAAATTGATGGAAAGAATCCCGTTGCACGCTTCCGCTCCGATAAATGTGGCACAAGTTCGAGGATATTGGGATTGCGCAGGCCCACTGCAGTAAATTTCATCATCAGAACAGACAGTACTGATGCTATACTTATGCTGTTTGAGTCAAGCATTCGTCGGCAACCAACCGAGTCAAATGGTACTTTGGCGTACTTGCTCGAAGAGTGCTGTTGACTGCTGCATGGTTGACGCTCTCTTTGTCGGGTGTATTCATCCGCAGGCGTTCGTTGGCCTTCTTTCTGTCCGACCGACGCTGAATCCGCGTCCGCCATGCCTTACGTCAATCCGCGGGGACTGTGTGCTGTCTGAAAGCTGGGATCTTCCTGCCTTGCATCGTTGAGGTCGGCTCTGGCGTGCACTCGAATGCCTTCATTGTTGCAGCTGAGCGTCACGCATCCTCCGCAAAAGCCTTCGTCATCCTTCTCTGTGTAAAAAATGACTCGTGAGTCCGACGAGAAGGCGGTTGGGAGTCTCTTTGATTTACGTGCTCTCGCTCCATCCTCTCTGAATCAGAGGACAACAGTGCGGTCGACTCCAGCACAGACAATGATGCAATCGATCATGATGTACTCATATGAGTGTTGTTGAGCCGGTGACTGGTGTGGCGTGGTGACAAGCCCGTGGTGACAAGCCCGTGGTCGACCTCAGCCGCGGTGTGATGGCAAGCCAGAAGCCGACCTAAGGCCACGATCAACGTCGCAAATAGGTGGTGGCGGTTGCCGCTTTTGCTCGCCCTACTCTGCGTTGGGACACGGAGTCGCTAGCCGATTCATTGACGGAGTGAAGATTTTATGCAAACTCGGACCGCGAAATGCAGCAATCGCTTGCGATCTTCGCGTCACCGCTGACGGAAGTCGGGTTTCAGGCTGCAGGCCAACATTATGGCACTGCGAGCGTCGCAAAACATGGAGGCCATTGTCTTTTTGTGCGTCCTACTCTTAGTTGAGACACGGACCCGCTCGGCGATTCATTGACGGCGTGAGGGTCCAGTGTAAAATTGTGGAACCTCGCGAAGACACAAGTGAACAGGGAAAGCATCCCCACGTTGAAGTGTCGGCTCTACCGCATCCTCGGGAATCTAAACAGAAGCTGCTTTTCTGGTTTTGGACCGTGTAGTCGGATGCTTGCCGCGAGATATGCGATTTGCACAAATTGCGTTCTGATGTGAGACCTGAAATATGACTAGTTGGACCCCAAGAGTTTGAGACACGACGAGCAGATTAAGAAGCCCTGCATCTTGCTGTGCATATGCGTCTCCTGCTGAGGTGGAGGCGCCATACTGTACATGATTTAGGTTCACTTCGGCGCTGCTTCGTTTTTCCAGACGCGCCGAGTGTCCCAAGTCCACAAGACCACTTAGCACACACGCAACCTCCAGACCTTCTGTAGTGGTGACGGACTCGGCCTGTTTCAGGATTCAGGAGGCCAACGCTGCACATTTGCATGGTCTCGCGTAAAGCGGCAAGATGTTTTTCTTTTCTTGCAATTGCAATTGCAATTCAAATTCCCTCGTTGTTCAGAAGGCCCTCGATGATGGGAGAAGAACAAAACGAGATGGGGATAAAAGGTCTCGCGCTTCAAGTTGAAGGCGACTGGAAAACAAAAAGTTTAGTGCCAGTCAAGTCGGAGACTGAACACAACACGGAGATGAGGATCTGGGCTTTTTCGATCAGAATGTCCTGACATTTTTGTTGGTGAATGCTAAAGTCCACTCGTTGTTGCTCTTCTTTCAGTTGTCTCGATTCGCACATGGTGGCGTTACTCGAGTCTCAAAATTTGGCATCATGAAAACAAATATGAAATGTGGTGTACACAACTTCTGCCACTTCACACCACACACTCGTTCGAACACACTTCCTCCGTGAATTAATAGTTGTCCCAGCTGGTCCCACCAAACGGGGGTAGGGCAAAAAGCGGAGTTTCTCATCGCTGCGTGAGAGGAAAAAAAGAAGAAAACCTCAAAACACAAAACTGCTGAATGCCGTCCATATTTCTTTCGATTTTGACTTGTCTCGTGGGCGTAGAAGAGACAGCTGGTGCCCACACAGGGATTGGAGAGGCCAGTGCGGTCGCGATGGTTGGCGCGCCTGATGAAGCCACCCGATCTAGTAAGTCATTCCGCAATTTGCCTCCAACTACCCAAGTTGAAGCCCACCACCAACACTACCAACAAAACCAACACTACCAACACTACCAACAATGGTGATGACCAACGAAGAAGCTACTGCCATGATCGCCGCCGCGCAGGAGACCGCCGCCAACGGAGGTGAAGTGCCGGCCGAGCTCCGCTGCCAGTACCCGAGCAAGCGCTGCGACCACGTGCGTACGACTAAGCGCGGTGGCGGCCTCCACCGCCTGTGCTCGTTCCACCGCCAGCGCGCCAATAAGAACCAGTGGCTCGTCGACCAGCGCCGTCGCCAGCGCCGCGAACGGGAAGGATCGCTTGTCTACCGCAGCTACCACTCGAGCTCGCCAGTGGGCGTCGATGCGCCTTTGATGGAATCCGCCATCTTCTCCTCACTCGATGTGCTCGACGCCGATGTCACTTGCGCGCCGCTATGCGATGAAGACCTGCAGATCCTGCAAGCGCTTTTGTTCGACGAGGATGACGGACACGTTTCCGATTTCTCCGAGATGTCCGATGTGTCGGACGCTTTGGACTGGACAATGTAAGCGAGCACGACGGCCATCAAGTCAACAAAAATGTCGCCAAGCAGAGCGCTGGCGTGCATGTACACAAGTCGACGTAAGGAGTACAGTATAATTAGCATGTAGCGAAGGAAGCACGCACGGGGATTGCGCACAGCGCACCCCGGATAACCAACCGCAAGGTATATAATTCAATCCACGCGGCGCACCACGCGCCCGTGACTCCATCAAACAAAGCACTTGATCTCTTATGCCATGCGCTCGGTAGAGGAGACCTTGCAACCCTATCTTGGTAACGCATCCAACGAGGTCACTACATGACAGATACGCTTCAGCTGATACTCTATGTAGGCGCAGTATTGCTGTACATACAAGACCAACCATGAGGCAAGCAACCATTTGGAGCCACAGCCAAACCGTATGATGAATCCAGGAGCTCATCCAACCCCATGGCGGTGTCGCAGGAGACCACGGCCGTGCAGTCAATCGCATTTCATCACACCAAACGCTTCGCAACACCCCCAGCCTCAGCACGCACAGCATGACCCGTTTCCGTTTTCGATGAAGGCGTGATTCGTACGGACAAGTGGCGGGGTCCTCCGACAAAGTGTTCAGATCTTGAACTTTGACGACGCGGCCCGAGTTGTCACCAAAAAATGACTGTGAGGGACACGAAAAATTGAAAAATCAGATTGATGTCATGGCCTAATACTTTATATCCGCTTCATTCAGATGCACCTAAATCCAATTGTCATCCGACGTAGTATCAAGACAACCCTGTATAAAATGGTACGCCCATCACCAGGTGAGGTGTGCAGAATTTTAGGCAACTTGTCGAATTTTGCGATCAGAGCCGCCCCATGTCGCAGAGTGCAGGTCGGCCATCCCCCTCTCGTCATCTCAAAACAATGCGAGTTGCGTGAGTTGCCGTTTTCCTTCTTACTCGTTGTGCATTATTGTTGCGTGGGCTATCCTACGGTAGGCTTCGGCGAGCTTCTGCGTCTATCGCCTGCCTGCCGTGCACAGTGTTTTTAAAACACGTTGTGCTGGGCAGGAAGAAGTGCATCGTCTCTGGATCTGGTTGAACCCGGCGCATGAAAAATCATTGAAGGTGTGATTCGCGACATTTCCCAGTGCCTTGGAAAGCTCCCGGATTTGACAAAATAGCTTCGGCCTGACGAGCTCCATGCTGACCACCCCATCTTTTCCGCAAAGCCAAGTTTGAACCAAGTCGGACGCTTGTGGTCGCCTCTCCAATTTTGAAAGCCGACCGCAACCTTTTTCATTCTCCAATTCACCGGTTCCTACCTTCCAAGCCCCACTGTGCATCAGATCTCACTCGAGTAAAGATCCGCTGAGTCAACATGGCCACCTTCGCATTCAACAGCATCGTCATGGAAGATGCGCGCGCGGCGCAGCTCCACAGCCACACCACGATCTCAAGCGAGCTGCTAGGAGATGAAGGCCAAGACTTGAGCGAGCTTCACGATCTGGACGCCGACGTGCTCATGGAAGACAGCGACCAACTACCAGCGAAAGCGGTTTTCAACGCGTGGGTGCAAGACCTCGACGAACAGACTCTGCCAAGCCTCGACAACGACGAGCTGCGGATACTCCACGCGCTTCTCTTCGGCAGCGGCGATGATGCGTTTTCGGTGGCGGATGAACTGCTGAAGCAGTGCGCCGCTAGTCAGGCTGCCTAGATAGTCTACCTGCGCATGCTGCTGCTCAAGTACAACAGGCCCGTTGGAAGGCCATCGGCGCGCTTCCGCTGCGTTCCAAGTCGTTTTACGGGGCTTCCGTCCACGTCCCCGCAACTATTTATCAGATACGGTATTCTTTGTCCCCACACCACACAAAAATAACTTCGCCTTTGTTTATGGAATACACCCATGTTTTTTATCCATAGTTTGCAATTGCTTGTGACCAAACCACGACCAACCAGCAGCACAAGGAACACAGACACTGCTGTGATTTGCCGCCATGCGGCCCACCACCTGCAGCAGCAGTGCTCGGATCAAACAGCTCTCCATCACCACTTGACCTGTCCTTCTGTCTATTCGAGATAGGGGGATACGAGGGTGATGCCAACTACATAGACTCTTGACCCACTAGTCCAACCGCATGAATTTATTCCACACGGCCTCTTTGCTCCACTGTTGTGCCGATCTACGAAGGTGTGGACTTCGGCAGCGTTCTTGTTTACATGAGAGGGTCCTCTCCGAGCGAAAACCAGTCCGTTGTAGTCTACAAGAGCGTGAAGTAACTACAACAATCAATTGCATGCAGAGGAATCCCTAATCAGTCAAGTAGTACAGTAGAAGACAGGATCTTGGAGATCACGGTGTCGCACCATGCCCCTGGGCTCGTGGGCAATCCCGTGGACCCGTCCGTACATACCGTGGGCCAGGGGTCCTCAGCGTGCTGTCGCGCAGCCGCTGCGAGGCCAAAGCGTTGCCAAAGGCCCCTCTACTGGAGACAGTGGGTGTTGGAGCTTGCACAAGGCGACTGTACGTGTACGCCATTTGCAGCCACTGTATGTTGCGTACGTTTGTACGTACGGTACAACATGGTACCTTAGAGCACCCATCCGTGGTATCTAGAGTACCTCTAGACCTTAATATGTATAAAGGATTGAGAGCGGATGTAATATTGCGATGATTACACTATAACCATGTCGGAGTACTGATTCAAGAGCTTCTTCCGCTCTTGGCACAAAAAAAGATGCGTAATCGGTGTGATTACGCTCGAGATCACTGATTGACGTCTATGGTGATCTTTCCTCCTTTTACAAGTTTGTTAGCTTTCCAGCCGAATCGTAAGTCTCAATTCGAATAGTGCCAGTGTGTTGCTCTTGTTCGGAGATAGGTTCAACATTGGGGGATGGTGCAGCGAATAGTATCATATTGAGGATGTCTCGAGAGATAACTCGCGGGCGGATAGTCTTACGAATCCCATTTACTGTGGTTTTGATTTCCTTGACGCGGATTCCTAGGTCATTGAGAACACGGTTGAATGGATTTAGGCTTAGAACTTTGGATTCACCGTGATTCCCACACCAATTGACATATTTTGAGTGCCATTCTTGCGATAGCCCGTTATGTTCCGCCTCGTCTCCGAGTGAGATGAATCAGTGCGCATATGATTTATCCACTTGAGGACTGTTTCAGATTTTGTAATCGACATTTGTGCTTACTGTTGGACCGCTCGGGCTTGACGGGATCTTATATATTTATATGTCTTCCCTTAGAATGGATTTTTTTACCAGTCCTAAGTTGATTTCGATACAGACAGTATCTCTAACTATCAGTTTCTAACATTGGCCGCTGGACGGAGTGTCCCAAGGCAGTCAGCAAATTTCACAGTATGTGGAAATGTCAGAACTATATCATCATCATCATCATCATCATCATCATCATCATCTGCCATATCCTAACGGCTGAGTCTCGTACGCGAGTAGGCTGTTTTTGGGACGTGACTAGACTCTTTTGGAACGCCAGTTGACACGCTTGGTCAATGGTATCCAAAACAGACTGCGGAGGGGCGACAGCATCCCCTTTTTGGTCGGTCAACATGCTCGTCCAAATCCATGATCATGCCGGCGATTCGGGCGTACATCGTGCTCGAGGAAGAGAAGCAGACTGCGCCAAAGAACATTTGGAGCGGTCTGTTGCGTGCTCCAGATCTCCCCGTCCCCGTGCTGGGGTTTCCGACGTACGCCCAAGTGGCCAGATGCGTCAAGTACCTCCGTTGGCAACACGGAACCAAGAACTCAATCCTGCACGTCCAGGAACTCGTGAGAGAGAAGGCGTTCAGTGACGAGACGGACTCGGAGGCGGCTTTCGCGTTCGGCTACAAGGCCGATGAGGAGGGCTTCCCCCATGTCGGCTACGGCTTCGACAACGATCCGTTGATTATCGACATTACGAGCATGGTGATCCTGCGCAATATCTGGATGCTGCAGAGACGTGAGGACTTCCACCTCTTCCACATGGACGCGACGTTCAAGCTCTGCGACATCGGCTATCCAGTGATCACGTGTGGGTTCACCGACCGTAGTCGTCGATACCACTTGGCGGCCATGTTCATCTTAAGTCGCCGCACATCACACGAGTATCGTCTCGCTATTGGGTCGCTGACGAAGCTGTTCGAGTCGAAGATGCACGAGACACTCAAGATCGACGCAGTCATGGGCGACGCCGAAGACGCCCAGTTTCTAGCGCTGCAGTCGCTGGCTCGTTTTGACGACTCGAAGTATCTCATGTGCTTTTTTCATGTGCTCTTCAACGCCCGGAAGCGCCTGAAGCACTTGAGCGAGTCCGACCGAGCCAATGTTTTGCGCATCCTCCTCGACCTACACTTTGCGCGAAGCCAAGGGCAGTTCGACCAGCTGTGGGATCGAGCCTCAGCTACCTGGCGCAGTGATGTTCGCTTCTCGTCGTTCCTGGACTACTTTTACAAGGAATGCATCCGCGGCAGGTTCAACCGATGGCAGATTTTCCACTCTCCAAGCGGCTACGCAACTCCCAACAACCCCTGCGAAGTCTTCAACGCCAGCATCAAGCGATACACCCAGCGAAAGGCGCTCGATGTCGGTCGGCTCATCAAGAAACTTCTTATCATCGCGGAAGACACGAGCATCTCGGCGCCCCCGCTGTTGTCATTTGTCGCCGCGCGTCAGCCAACCCCACCTCCAGAAGAAGCAACGCGCTTGGCAAAGGTTCTCGCATCGACTAACAGAGTGGCTGCTTATCGCACAAACGATGAGGCCGTGCTGCTGGTGAAGTACCTCGTGGATGGAAACGACGACACCATCGACGATCCACTGCCGCCGGCGATGCGAGTCGTGAAGGCGACAGCTCAAACGCCGGCCACAGCAGCGCTATTAGACACGGAGAAGAAGTCAGCTGCCACGTTCTATCGAGCTGCCGTGAAGTGGTCTGTCCGACGCATCACATTGACATGCCGCATGATGGATGGGCGGTGATTGTTGACGCTAGCACATGCCAGTGCAACTATTTCTGCAAGTTTGCTTCGTGTGCGCATGTCATCTGTGCTTCGCGGCCCAGGCCGCCACATCGACCGCGACGAAGTAATCGCGGCTTTCCCAGAGGCAGCTGAAGGCCATCATCGAGGTAAGTGATGTGAAAGACGGCTCACTATATTTGCGATTTGTTTGCTGATTGTATCTCTGTAGGCCCTCAAGCAAATAATGCAATTGATCCGAGTGCGTCGCAATGCGTTTGCCTTTTCTGAAAGCCACAGGGAAATCTATCATGTTTTTTTGCCGTGTACCAGCAGCTCCTGCTGACCAACAGGCTGCACCTGCCGCCTTTGATCTCCCACCAGGATACTATCCGTACGAGGAAGTCCTCCAATGGCGGTACCAGGACGGTCAATTGCAAGCTGTTTTGCGATGGACCGACTCCTGGGTGCCAGCTGGATATGTCGCGCCCGGCGAGCTGGCAGAGTACCAGCGCCAGCAGCGAGCTGAGCGTGCTGCTCGTCGTGACCAGTAAAACAGGACTGCGGGATGTCTTCCCTCAGATTGGCTAAGCAGGACATGACAATATACGTATTCGAAGGTCTAATTCATGTTGTTGTCTTCATGGAGGAATCGGACTGTGGTCACTGATGCTCTTGTTGGTGTGTTAGAGAAGCCGATGATCAAAATGGACTCTAGGACATGCCTGTTGTTTTTTCTTTGGTACAGCATCTATGGGGTAATTTACGGACTGTCCTGTGATCATGCAAGCCGTGCACTATTCGTTGGTTTTGATGAGGCTTCTCATTGGTATTCGGGGCCTGTTATGACTCGGCTACCGTAATGACCGTCACATCGGGCCACGGACACACGTCTCATGGCCCGATGGACACTAGTCGCAGCGTAGTCAGCGGGCTCACGCCTCGCAGTGATAGCAGGGCGAAGGGGGCGAGCGTGACTCACGTCACGCTCAACACGCTGCGGACTCACGTCACGCTCAGGCCGTGGACTCGCGTCACACCTTGCGCGTGGGCTCAGCGCCGCACTTCTTAGGTTATCTCACGGATAGTTTGGCTTCACTTTCGCTGGTCGTTGCCTTGGATGATGCGGTCACAACCTACAAAAAGAACGAGTTCAAAGACATACGCACAGGTAGCCTGAATCGAGCACTGGATTGAAGCTTAGTGTAGATCTAACTGTAGCACAACACATCGGACATAGGTACGTCAGCACTCATTTGAAATACGCCATTGACCGCGTGAGACTGACCGTATTGTGTTGACTGGTGAATGTGGCGGATTGCATGCTGTGTGGACGCGCAGTCGTCTTTGACAACCTACGTGATCGAGAATGGAATTCAGTACTCCACTACTGACGCAACGGAGCAGCGCTCGCTGCTAGTGGAGCTGGTTGATGCGCGAACGTGTGGTCTGCAGGACCGCACGAGAATCTGTGGTCGGCTGCATTGCCCACTTGTCGATGAATTCTGATTGGTTGATTTTAGCGTGTCTCCTTCGAGCGTGATGGGTTGTGTGCATTCAGTTGCGGCTGTCATGTCTTTTTTTGCCTTCATGTCTTTTTTGCCTATCCAGCGGCTCAGCCGTGTCCTTTGAAGGATCTATTCGTGCCCACACTGCAGTCTACTGACGGACTTTACTCCTAACGGCTCCACCAACTTTTTGTCGGAGCGGTGGGTCCGACAACAATCACTCCTGTAGGCCCTCTAAAAAAGTCTACCACTGTACGAGATCCAAGAGGGGGAAATCTATCCAGTGGCGGATGACCAGTCAAAAGCAACGTGGCACAATACTGCAATTTCATTGGCTGAAGGCACGCTGCCACGAAAATTTGATAAGCCAATCAAGTCAATCAACGCTAATCGGTGCGTGGCCATGTGACCGCCCAGACCCAGTGCTGGAGTTTTTGGCTTGTAAGGAGAGCCTCTGAAACGGTCTATGGGCCGAGAACAGAGAAGAAGAAAGAAACAGTAGGGAACCAGTCCAGAGCAGTGTGCTCTCTACCTAGCAAATTGAGAAGCGAGAGCTGTCGCCAGTGTGAGGGCGCTCTATTAGAAGTAGAACCAGTCAGTTGAGAGCCCACTTCGTTTTGTGTGGCCGTGAATCAGTCAGTTAGCCAACATCCACTTACATCCTACACATTCAACACCCAGCAGACTGGAGGGAACACAAAGAGGGGTTGGCAGTGGCTGCGGGCCACTCACAGTCCAGCCCCTTTGCGCTTTCCGTCTCCTGCGCTCATTCGAGCATACCTCCTAGTGGGCAACAAGTCGCCCCCGCCCAACGGTTGGCGAACCCCACGGCCGACCCACCTTCCCATGTGGGCATCGGCGTGCGTGCGTACGAGTCGCGTATGAGCGCGTGCGTGTATACAAGTCGTGATTGAGCGTGTGCGTGTGCGTGTGCGTGGTGTGTATGCGTGTGTGCGTGCTTCGTGTACGCGTGTGTGTGTGTGTGTGTGTGTGT
>JAADWY010000252.1:0-39434 GCA_023336355.1 Pythium dissotocum | reverse complement strand
CTGCTCCTGCTCCTGCTCCTGCTCCTGCTCCTGCATCGGGAACCACCTCAGCGGTGCAGAACGCCCCAGCTCCAGCCTTCGGAACGACTGCTGGGTCACCAGCGGCGGCACCGAAGCCAGCCCCTGCTCCTGCTCCTGCTCCAGCTCCAACCACGGCCAAGCCAGTCACGGCCAAGCCACCGACTCCGAAGCCAGTGACCCCAAAGCCAGCGCCAGCGTCCGGAACCACCACTGCGACCCAGAACGCCCCACTAGCTGGATCGCCCATGATGACGCCTGCGGCAGTCACCACCAAGCCAACTACTAGCGCCAACCGCCCAAACCAGAACAACTAGGCGTGGTTTTGCAGACCCATTGTCCTCGTGATCCAGTGGATCGCCTCCAATCCTCCGTTTTGAGTTTGTAGACGTACTGAGCATACATTTCTAGCGTAAAACGTGATAATACACCACCTCCTTGTCCATCAGTGAGCTACAGTACTTCGAAGTACACGATACGACAAAGCTACCAGCACCAGTAGCATTAGATACCGTAAGATGAATGGATCATTCCGTGTACGTCGTGGGATCTTGAAGGGTCGCGCGAGAGATGAACATTCTGACGTCACGGTTCTTCAGTTTCGGTTCTGGGATCCTGGATCATGACGCATCCCCTACGCCTCCACAGTGAGGATATCGCTCACGGACAAGAACACTGGACGCTCTGTTACTCACATCATGCATGCATGTCCAGCAGACCAACACAGAGCTCATCGTACAAAGCTGGAGGCAATGCCAACGCCCCCAGACGCTAAGGAAACCCCACCGCATGACATGACCCAGTGTGGAGATTCACTTCGCATCATCGCCAGATTCAACTTGGGACGATTTGCTTGATACTCTTCTCTGATTGGTCTACGTCGGCTCATAATCCCTATCCGCTTTGTTCGCCGCGTATCCACTCCCCAGTTGTTCTTCTTTCTTCCAACGGCACTCTGAGATTGGTGCAGAGGGTAGGGGTACGCTTCCCTTTGTCCGCTATATGACGAAATTAGACTGTGGACGGAGGGTCGACTTGATCCGCTCTGCTGTCGTCACTTTGTGACAGCGGACTTGAGTGTAACAAACACTCTCAGTTGATTTTGGTTTTGGGACCCGTTCTCACCAAACTTTTTGACATGGCTTCCCAGAATTCAATCAGCTGCAAGACCAACTTGCACTTCCAACACATCACCAAGCACACGCGTCTTCATGATGCAAGTGCGTCGCTCGTTGGCGGTACTGCTGACCGCGGCAGGCGCGAGTGTGAGCGCCGGCGCCGGTTATCTCTATCTCGGCGAAGATCCACACCACCCGCAACCTCAACCTCAACATCAGCACCCGCATCTTCCCAACGCCCGCGCGATCCAACGAAACTCATCTTCCAACAATGTGGACGATTCCCACGATTCCGACGCCAACAAAACGAATGGGCCCAAGTCCAGTCGCCGCCGTCCGCTCAGAGCAATCTCCAAGAAGGATCTCGGGTGGGAACAAAGTCTCGCGCGTGATCTCGCCTGCTGGATCTCCTCCGCCAGTATCTACACCGCCACGAAAGTGTTCTACGCCGCAGCGCCTTCTTCATCCGAACTTCTCCAACGCGGAGCGGAACAGAAATCTCCACAGAACCGTTCCACGTCCAAGACCCAACAACAGCCTCACCAGCTCCTTCTCACGCAGGGCCAAGTGCAAGTGGTCTCAGATTCAGCGTCTGAGTCTGACTCCGACCTTCGCGACCCGAAGAAGCGAAGGACAATGGGACTCTACCACAGCCTTGTGGGCTGGATGCAGGAGCTCAATCCACAGGCCAGTGACTGGAACGCCAACCAAGTGATCCACAGTTCCAGCTTCAGCATGCTGCTGAACGTGGTCTCTGGGATCGATAATCTGAGTCTGAGAGAAGACCTCGAGCAGGACATGTACTGTGCTGTCGGCCTGCTCGCTACGAACGCGCAGTGTGCCAGTGCCATCGTCCAGCGAACCACTCGCTACGGCAAGCACGCGCTGCTGAATCTGGCTCAGGCCCACGAGATCGACCCAAGAATGGGCGAGGCCCTGCATCAAATGGTACGGCAGGACGCCCTCGGCGACCGGTTCGGTCCAGCCAATCTCATGTCGCTCGTGGCTCTCGCAGTCGCTGATGAGATCCCAGACGCGTACATGGAGTTTGCACTGTGGGCGCTAAGCAAGGCCGCGTCGCCGGCGTCGCTCACGACCTCGTACGAGTGGCGCAAGACGCTGTTTGGCGACGACTCGTCCGCCAAGACGAGACGCAAGCTGATTGGTAATGAGAAGCTGTGGCACGTGCTGTCCAAGGCCAAGTCGCGGCCTCATGAGGTTCAGATCCAGGCCGCTAGGCTCCTGCAGGAGCTCAGCGAAGACCGGAATCTGATCGTGTCCAAGCTCAAGAAGCACCTTGGGACTCTGGACGTCGTCGTGCAGTGGATCAACGCGGAAGACCCGGCGTTGGCGTGTGCGGCTCTGCAGACAATCGCCAATATCGCGTCGGACAAGGGCCTTCGCCAGCAGCTCTTTGCTCTGGACACGATGGAGTCCATCCGTGCTCGTGTACTGAAGCAAGCCAAGCCAGACCCACGACTCACGGCTCATTTCCTGCGTGCGGTGCGCAGTCTCGCGCAGCCTGGGTCCTCCAAGGAAGACTACAAGCTGGACCGGGACGCGCTGTCGTTCGTGAGAGACTCATCCGATGAAGAGCACCCGCTCCACTCGGACGACTTTGTCCAGCCCAAGGCCATGCTCAAGCACCAGTACGTGGACGGCTGGATCGAGTTGTTCACGACGTTCTTACGTAGCGACCACGACGAGCTGCGTAGCGAAGCCGCGCTGTGTCTCGAACAAATGGTCAAAGTCGGAAGCCACCAGGACCAGGGCGTCCAGGAGTGGCTCATCGCCGTGCTGGACGGCGTGCTGCAGCAGGTGCCTGCTGCGATCAGCGCCAAGTCGACGAGCGTCCGCGCAGCCAAGTCGCGTACTCGTCCGATCGTCGGCCAGCGTACCAACACGGAAGGCTTCGGCTCGTCCCACGCCAAGGCACTTCGCGCGTTGGCATTCGTCGCTGGACGCAAGGAATGCCAAGACGAATTGGTGCGTCGCGGTGGGATCCCATTGCTCAAGGTTCTGCTGTCGTCTGAGAATATCGAAGTCCAACGCGAGACGGCGAGAGTGTTGGCGAACCTTTTCACGTGTGACGCCATGCACGATGACGTCGCCGAGTTTGCAAGCAGCGACGAGAGTCTGACGACGGTGCTGGACAAGTGGACGACCTCAGGAGACGTGATGCTGCGGTCACTGGCCCACCGTGCTCGATCCAACCGTCGGTACCAGCACAACCGCCTGCAGCACGCTGACGAAAGCGACGTCAAGTACCTGGACGGCGTCCATCCACTCCACTTCTCCACGTCGCCAGCGTTTAACAACGGCAACCAGAACAGCGACGACGAGTCGACGAACGTGTACGACGTCGACGTGGTGTTCATCCACGGGCTTCTGGGCTGTCCGTTCGAAACGTGGGTCTGTGGAGACGACGAAAGCACGGTGTGGGCGGAGAAGTGGTTGCTGGATGATCTCCAGCGCGAAGGCCACAACCCGCGGCTGCTATCCATCGGCTACGACTCGCAACTACTCGCGTCCGAGTCGGCGTGGCGCACGATGTGCTTCAAAGAGACGAGTCAGGAGGTGCTCAAGAAGCTGCAAGCTGCTCGTGTAGGCGAGAGCGGACGCCCCGTGGTGTTTGTGACCCACAGTCTCGGCGGCGTCGTGCTCAAGCAAGTGCTGCTCGAGTCGACGGAAGTGTCCACGAAGAAACCCGTAGACGGCCCGAGTCTGGTGGACAGCGTCAACGGCGTCGTGTTCTACGGCGTGCCACACCACGGCAGCCCTATCGCCCAGACCATCCAGGCCTTCCGCCCTCGTACACTGGGCATCGAGCAGCACCCAGTCACCGAGCATCTGCACGGCACACCGCACCTCAAGCTGCTCAACGACTGGTGCTCGTCGCTTTTTGAAGAGAAGTCGATCCCAGCGATCAGCATCGGCGAGAGTGTGCCTTGCCGACTGCCAGTGATTGGTGTGGATGCACTGGTCGTGCCTCCGGCCTCAGCGAACCCTGGGTTTGGGGAGTTCGTGTGTGTGGAGGACGCCGACCACATCGACGTCTGCAAGCCGCGGTCGAAGCAAGACGTGCGGTACTCGTTGGCCAAGGACTTCATCTCCAAGCACGTGCCAGTCGCCAACGACGACATGATGAATGTAGAATAACCAGCAGGATACAATAAAGAATAGTATGATAAAGCACGAGCTCACTTTTCCTTCACCAACGAGGAAGAGATCACTTGCTGCCGTGATATGTCAGGCTCACATCTCTCCAGTTGATACTGTATGTTGCAGTGACCATGGTCTCACTTCTTCACAGTCAATGCAACAATAGACAGGAGGACTTGAATGGAGCCAACGCGTGAGTTCAGGCATCAATGAGCAAGAGAGAACGAAATGAAGGAGTACAGGGAGGGGTAATGTATGATGAAAAAAGGTTGAATCCGATGGGAGTAGAAATCTAATCCAAACGCCGTTTGCACGAAGACGACACCAGCCTCGACTAGTCACCAATCTTCGAGGAGTGATGTGGGAAGGCGGGCTTCGATTTCCGAGGAGCTCGCTTTCTTGCTGGACACCGCTCTTCTACTGAGTTGCGTCAGCCAGAACTGGCTGCAGGGGTTGAGCTCATGGTCGGTCAGACCAAGCGACTTATTCCGACGTACTGGCCGTCTGGCCCTGCGCAACGAGTAGGTTGTCGTTGAAGTACAACTGCCACAGCTGCACGAAAACGACGATGAACACCAGCAGCAGCGAGCCGAACACGTTGGCCTGGAAGGTCGCCGTCGTGTGGTCCCAGCCACAGTACTCCGTGATACTCATCTTGACCATCGGGTACAAGTTGGCCATAATCCAGAAGCCGAAGAACATGGCCGAGACGTAGTTCCACGGCGTCGTCGCGTTCTCGTACTGCATGAAGCGAATGAACGCCACGACCTGGCTCACGCCGAGCGTGAAGAACATCAGCACGTTCGGGATTTCGAACCACGACGTCTTCTGACCGGCACCAGTGTTGGTCCACGAGGTCTCCTTACCCGTCAAACGCGCCTGCAGCGCCTCGAAAATGGCCAGCAGCGTGATGAACGCGTACGAGAACCACGTCTGCTGCGCTCGCCACACGTCGTTGTTGTCGACGGCGCGGTTTGCCAGCAAGTTGAGCAGCCAACGCGAGATCATGAGCGGCAAGAACGAGTAGATGAACGTCATGCCCTTGGCGTAAATCGGAGCGTCGCCCGTGCACAAGTAGTAGATAGCGATCGCCACGTAACACAGGGCCGGCAGCGAGCCGAACGGGTACAGCACCGAATCGTAGAAGAACATCTTACGCGGGAACGTGAGCGACGGCTTCGGGTCTGGGGCTGGCACACGTGGCGGACGCCAGTCCGGGTCGACTTCCGATTCATTCTTCATCAGCAGAATCTGCACGGCACCCTTAGCCCAACGCTTACGTTGACCCATGGACGAGGCGACGGTTTCTGGGATCGAGCCTTCGCACAAGCGGATGCGATCCTTCGGCTCACCTTCGAAATCCTTGCGGAAGTAGACAGAGTCCCAGCCGGCCGTGTGCAGAATGTTACCCGTGAAGGCATCTTCCGTCTGCGTACCGTACTGGATACCACCGATCGAGTCGAAAGCCTGGCGACGGAAGACAGCGTTTGTACCAGCGAAAGCGGCCGACTCGAAACCGTCACGGCCACACTGCACAGCATCGAAGAAAATGGTGTTCTTGTGGCCACACGGATCACCCATGATCGTGAGCTGAGGCGTGTCCTCGAAGTACTGCGGCGTCTGCACGTACGAGACCTGGTTCCACGAGATATCGTCAGAGTACTGGCGACCAGTGCCGTCCACGGCCTCGCCCTCCGAGAAGAAGAACGGAATTACCGCGAGCAGGAACTTCGGGTGGGGCTTCATGTCGTTATCCAGAATCAGGATGTACTTGCCGTCGGCGCCTTCGTTGAACAGACAGTTGTTGATGTTACCGGCCTTCGAGTGGTGGACTTCTGGCTTCATGCGACCAATGAACGTCACACGCGGGATGCCACGGTCACGGTAGTCGTAGTCGTCCGAGAGTGAGCCCACGGCACAATCACGACGCTGCACGCCCTTGCCACCTTCCTTACGGAGCTCACGCACCGACGAGTGCTGACGACGCCACGACTTGAGCGACGCGTCGTCCGTCACCGGACCCACGACACGCTCGTGCATCACACGCGCAACTTCACCACGCAGATCACCGGCAATCTCAATGACCTTGGTGTTGACCGTGACCTTGAAGTGGTTGTTGGCGTCCCAGACCGACTTGGTGTAACCATCATCGAGAATGAAAATGTGAATGAGCTCTGGTGGGTACTGGAGTGCCAGACAGTTCTTGAGCGTCTTCATGGAGTCCACGACAGGTTCCATGTAGTGACACAGGAACACGTCGACAGTCGGCCACTGTTCCTTCGGAAGCGGCGGCTTGAAGTCGTTCATGTAACGAGCACCACGACGGATCGGACGCCACATACTGAAGTTGAACAGCAGACCCAGGAAGAAGTTGAGGAACTCCGAGAAGGCCATGAGCAGGTACATGACCCACAGCGCCGCCGGCGTGTCACGGATACAGTAGCCATCGCTCGAGGTCGCGTCAAAGTTGACGGTCGACGAGCGGCAATTGAGCGTCTTCACGACGGACGACTCGAGCGACGAGCACGGAAGAGTCGGCGCCTCAGGCGTACAGGCGTACTCACGCGGGTAGAAACCGACGAGGAAGTACAGCCACAGGATACCAGTGATACCCGAGGCAAAGTACACCAAGTGGAAAAAGCCCGTGCCCGAGATCTTGTACTTGCGGATGTTGGGCGTCTCGACTGGCTCGGCCGCGCGGTTCGCGATCGAGTACGTCGACATGGCGAACGACCGGAACGACGGCTCGTAGTAGTTGTTGCCTCCGCCACGGCCGGCCATGCTGTCGTTGTAGCCACGCATCTTTCCGTCCGGGTCCTGGACGCCAGCGTCCATGAAGCGGATCGAACGCGCGCCGTCCTTCATGCTCATGCTCATCTGCGGCGGCATCTTCGGGTCCACGAACGACGTCGTCGAGACGTACGCGCGGTTGGGCATGGGCTGCCACTTGTCCGGCGTCTTGGTGGTCGAGTTCATGGCCACGCTGGGCATCTGCGCCTGCGAGATGGAGACGTTCGGGTCGGCGTCATCGCCGGGCATGGCTTCGCCACACTCGGTACAGAACGCCGTGCCCGCAGGCACCGTCGCGAAGCAGTTCTCACACACGAGACGCACACGTTCCGTGGCCATCTGCGCGTTGAGCGTGGCGCCCGTTGGAAGCTCTGGAAGGTTCTCTTCGATCGGACCCAGCGCCGCATGGGCACCCACGCGGTTGTAGCAGATCAGACCCCAGCGCATAGCGACCTGGTTGAGCGCGCCCACGATGAACACGCCGCCCCAGACCAGAAACATGAGCAGCTGAGCTGATGAGTCCAGGCCGTCCATGGCGGCCTTGCCGCCCTCCTGGAAGCTGCGGAAGAGCACGCTGGCGAGCGTGTTGTCGGCGTCAATGAAGCGAGAGACACCCTCGGCGAGCAGCCAGCCACCCACGATGGCCGTGAAGAGGATGTACTTGAAGCGGTGGTTCTCCAGCTCGTTTGTCTTGCTGCGCGAGGACCAGACGAGGAAGAAGATGATGATGAACGCGATGACAAACTCCTGACGCGCCAACTTGTTGGACGCCGGGAAGAGTTCCACGCCGTCGTGGGCGTCGATGAGAAGCAGGTACGGGCCGATGATCGCGCCCGTAGCGAGGAGCAGCACGAGCGGACCGACGGCCGTGAGGAAGCCGACGATCGCACCCAGCACGACGCCGGCACCGGCGCCGGCCGCCAATGCGATCCATTCGTTGGTGTCGGATGCGAGGTTCAGGATGGCGGTGAACGCCAAGCCAAAGCCACTGAAAACATAAATTACCGAGCGTGAGTCGAAAAAGTCGGCGAAAACACCAACAAAACACAGGGGGAACACTTACATGCCGAAGGAGGAGAGGAATTGCGTGGTCGCGAAGAGGGATCGCGCGCCGATGGAGAGCGCCGACCACCCGCCGAAGGCCAGCGAGAGGCCGCCGATGATCTCGGCCACGGCGGCGATGATGTTGACCGCCGTGAGGCCCATAGTCACGATAAGACCGTGTCGATGTGCTTCCCTGGGAGGTCTCTTTCTGCTTGCGGCTCGAGAGAGGGAGTGGGCGAATGAGTGAAAGGTTTCGCTTCGGTCGGTGCTGCCCAAGCCAGCGTAAGGCGAGTGCGATGAAGAGAACGGGGCGAAAGAAAGGAAAAGAAACTTCCACACAGGGAGCGAGCCAAGAAAAGCGGTGACAGAAAGCTTTCGGGAGAGAATAAAATCCGCTAGCGCAACGGCTGATCGTAACGGGTTCATAAGGGATAGGGGAAATGTATTTTTCTAGAACGACGGTGGAGAAAAAAAAGCAGGACGCATGCGCAGACGGAGCAGTTTCGAAGCTGCAGATGGCGGAGAAAATAGAGACGATGCATCGACAGCGACAAATTGTTGGCGCGGTGACGCCACTTCGCACGGTGCGATTCACACCGCGCGACTGTCGACTCCAACCGCGAGGTGGCATTCTCCGGATCTGGATCTGGACCCAGGAACCATCGCGAGCCAGAAGTGTACCCAACTCTTACGTGTGCACAACGCGACCTCGGATCCGTGCGGGATGGAGTGCTTTCATATCTTTCTCTCTCTGGATGATTCGCAGCCAACGAAAGCACGATGGGCATGTGCAGCCACTTGAGTCCAAAGTTCAGGAGGGCAGGCGCTTGCTTTGTTTCGTTCTGGGTGGACTCTGAATTTTATGGCCCCCACCTCAGCCCCACAACATTCCTTCGGTCGAGTCAGATCACTGGGTGCGTTGAAAAATTCCATGGGCAAACCACACAGCTGCTGGTTGTTTGGCTGCCAACAGGACAACAGCAGTCAGCCCGCGCTGACTTGGCCAAGTACTGTGGACAGCCATTTGCCTAGGCACGTGCGGGTCGCTTGGCGTCAACGAACGTTGTCTCGGATCATACGGAGGATTGACTGGCTATCCCGCACAGGCTCAAGTCACTCACAAACAAACACAGGCACTGATCCTTCCATGCGTGTACATGCGCACATGGCGGTGCGTGATCCGCATGTGTGCTGCTAAACGCGACATGCTTCCCCTTGACAATCTGCACAACCCACAAAGGTTTGTTGCTGCTGGCGGGTGGATGATTTGGATTTGGGTCCGTTTTGTTGTCCTGTGTTTTTTTCGGGCAAGCACTGGGTTCGACAGTGGATAGGGTTTTCTCTTTTTCGGCGAGCCGAAACGACTGCAGCCAAAAAGACTGGGCACGGCTCATGCCTGGAGAGCGACTAGGGGTTCGTAAAAATTGGTTTCACTTTCAATCTTTCGCTTCCATTTTCGATTCCTTTCTGAACGGCTCGTAGTTTACCGAATCCGTAACTTACCACCGTCGCATTCGCTGCATTATCCGCCAGCTCGCTGCTGCATGAGAAGCTCAGCTCGCTCAGTTTGGGTTTCCCGGGGACATTGCGGATTATTGCGGCATTCCTCCCTACTCGCCACCATGGCTCGCGCGTCGTTCGTTCTCTATGCGGCGCTGGCCGTGACGCTGCTGCTCTCGGTCGTCAAGGGCGAGGCCAACCAATTCAACCAGTCGTCCGACTACTCCATCGAAGTCTCGCTCACCGACTGGTCCAACTACGAATCCGAGAATGGCGGCTGTGTGACGTGTCCTTACACGTGTGTCAAGCGTTCCACGGGCCCCACGGGCACGTCGCTCAACCTGAGTAACGCCACGCTCATGGCGAGTCTTCCAGCTATCTACTCGCAGAATGTCATGAACGGATGCTGCTACGCGTCGGCGTCCAAGTCCACGAAGCAGCCAGACTGCAACCAGGAGGCGTCTCCTGCGACCGCCGAGGCCTGCGGCTTCCTGTACGGCCCGACGCTCAAGTGGCGCATCAACGACGCCACTAAGGTGCCGGACGCCGCTGTGCGAGCCATTCTGCTGGCGTCCATCGACTGCGAGAACTTCTGGGCGGTTGGACAAAACCCCGTCAAGTACACATCCAACACCAAGTCGGTGTCTGGCTCCAAGCAGATCAACGGCGGATGCTACGGCGACGCCACGGGCGCCGCCATGGTGCTGGCCGGCTGCCTCACTTCCAAGCTCAAGGTATGTCATTGATTCTTGACTTTTGGGTTGATGTTTGGAATTCCGGGAAATCTGATGGTGACTTTTCGTGTGTTTGATTGGTCTAGTTTGACAAATCAAAGACCTACTCTTGGGACCAGCTCGCTGCCAAGTGCGAAGGCCTCGCGGGCAAGTGTGTGATCACCAACGGCATGTGGGGCGAGCAGCTCAAGTGCTGTACCAAGCGCACGGCCCTCAACTCGGACTGGGATCTCAAGTATAAGGTCTACATGGCCAAGACCAAGACGGCCATCCGCCTCACGGGTCCGGCCATCGTCGGTATCGTGTTTGGTGGTGTCGCACTGCTCATGTGTCTGGTCCACTACGGTGCCAAGGCCCGTGAGCGTGCTCGCCAGACTGCCTTCATGCGTGAGCAGGAGGCCACGGACGACTATGAAGAGATCATGACGCCACTGGTCGGCGCCAACGGAGAGAAGAAGCCGGCGGCGCTGCAGCGGCCGATCGGCCCGGCCAGTCTCGAGGTCTCGCTCCACGAAGGCGACCAGATCTTCCGGAAGCCGGCCGACGAGCTGCTGTACGAGGGCGACATGTACTAGACGCATCGCACCCCTCACTCGATCCATCAAATCACACGCAGTACACTCTCCCTCTCTCTCGTTCTCCATCGTGCGTGCCCGTTCTCCTCGTGCAGCTCCACAGTCGATGGGGACATTCGCCACTGCAATGGCTGGCGCCCGTCCGCTTGCAGGCCTTTTGATGGCGGACGATTTGTGGTGTTTTGTGGAAATTTGATGATTGGAGCGGTCGTCAAATCTTCGGAAAAGCCACCCTCGCACACTGTCTGTAGTTTTAGATTTCTCAAAAAACCACTTCCAAAACCACCTCTTTTTCACGATTGCTCAGTACATGTCGGCTTCGAAGAGCAGCTCTTCCTCTGGCGGCCTGAAGATCTGATCGCCTTCATGAAGAGAGACGTCCATGCTCGCAGGCATGGCCCCTGGAAGCCTGCCTGGTGCTCGGCCTCCTACCAGTGGCGTCATGATCGCGTCGTAGTCGTCCGAGGCTTCATTCTCACGCATCAACTCAGTCTGACGAGCTCGTTCTCGTGCCTTTTTCACGACGTGGACGATCAGCATCACGAACGCGACGCCCGCAAACACAACGGCGACCATCGCTGGTCCTGACAGTCGAAACGGGATCTTCATCTTGGCTCGGTAGAGCTTGTACTGCAGATCCCAGTCCGAGTCACGGGCCGTGGGCTTCGTGCAACACTCGAGCTGCTCGCCCCACAGGCCGTTGGTCATTACACACTTGCCGGCGAGGCCCTGACACTTGGCAGCGAGCTGGTCCCACGAGTAGGTCTTGCGCTTGTCGAACTTGAGCTGCGAGGTGAGACAGCCAGCCAGCACCATAGCGGCACCGTCACGGTCTCCGTAACAGCCGCCGTTGATCTGCTTGGAACCCGAGATGGCCTTGCTATTACTTGTGTACTTGACTGGCGTGTGGCCGACTGCCCAGAAGTTCTCACAGTCGATCGACGCCATCAGGATGGCGTACACTGCGTCCTCTGGAGGACTGGACGAGTTGGCGATACGCCACTTGAGCGTCGGACCGTACAGGAAGCCGCAGGCCTCAGCACTGGCAG
Source organism: Pythium dissotocum (assembly GCA_023336355.1). Lineage (NCBI taxonomy): Eukaryota > Oomycota > Peronosporomycetes > Pythiales > Pythiaceae > Pythium > Pythium dissotocum. Next base: position 27,444 of record JAADWY010000252.1, on the reverse strand, counting down.
GCGTGGCTTCTTGGTTGCAGTCGGGTTGCGTTGTAGACTTGGATGTCGGTGCGTAGCAGCATCCGTTCATGACGTTTTGGGAGTAAATGGCTGGAATACTCGCCATCAGAGTGGCGTTGCTGAGGTTCAGCGACGTGCCGGTGGGGCCAGTGGTGCGCTTGACGCATGTGTAGGGACACGTGACGCAACCGCCGTTCTCCGTGTCGTAGTTGGACCAGTTGTCAAGTGAGACCTCGATGGAGTAGTTGGAAAACTGCTTGAAGTGGCCGTTCTTGTCTTCTTTGGAGATAGCAGCAGCAGTGGCTTCCACAGACAGCAGTAACCACAGCAAAGCCAGTGAGCTGCTGAGAAGGACTGACAGGCGAGTCATTGTGCCAGTAGCGAGTGATCTCGATAATGGCACAACATGAGCCAGCAGGCGAGGCAACGAGGAGGCTAAGTGAGGCGGAGAGGTCCACACTGACTCAGTGACTGAGGACGCTCTCCAGGAAGAGGTACCAGAAAGTGCTGTACTGTACCCACGATGCAAGCATTCGACTTGGGAATGGTTGTTTTCGTTGGGGTTGCAGTGCCCGTGAAGTGCCACCCACATCCAAAAAGACATCAGTGGCTTCTAAGGCAAGGCACGAAGTGATTGGCAGTAGAAACTATCTACTGCAAATCCCATCCTGCCTTCGACTGTACTACAGTACGTACCGGGACCTGTCTCTGCAAATAGAGTAGTTACTGACGCTGTTGACGAAACAGCGCTCGCAGCGGAGACTCTGATTGAGTTGCAAGAGTTGCCGCTCCTATTAACAGGACAGTGTCCAATCGAAACGCAATTTGGCTTTTGGTGATGGGTTGCCGATTGCACGTAAAGCCGACGCGGTTATGTGCGTAGGGTGCATCTCATTTCCGGAATTTTCGAATGTCCGACTCTGCTATACTGCCTGCCACAACCACCACTTCAACATGACTCACTCGTCCAACGTTCTTCTGAAGACGACTCCGCAGATCGGCAAGCTTACTACAGTAATAGCCGAGACCGCAGTCCCACAGTGTTGCTCTCATGATAGTGATCTTTCAAATACCTTGACGATTTGCATGATGCGTCCAGGTTTTGCGAGCAACTCGCGAAATCGCGAAACGTGAAGTCCAGAGCTCAGGCTCGGTGAACAATCCACTGGATTTCCACTACAGGTACCACCAGTACAGTACAACTGCCGCACCCAACATTCGTGGCCCTCGATCACTACCAAAATGGAAGTGGTTCGTTGTCACGCAAACGATTTTTTTGCCAAAAATTTTAGGTGGGACCATTGTCTTCCATCGTATTGTATTCTTCAGAGGTATCTCTTCTGTGCGTAGGGTGCCCATCAGCATACCCGTTCAGAATGTCTGACTCAACATTGAGAACGTAGAGTCAATGCTCACCTCACTCCATCGTTGTCGGTCCTTGTCCATCAGCATTCCCCATCGACTCTTCCTCCAGTTGCCGCGTCCTCTGTTTTGCCATCACGCCCGTCAGTGTCGAAGTTGTCATCTCTCGCCAACATGGCAGCTCCTTCTTCCTCGTATGGCACGTTCGCTGAGAAGCCCTCACCAGTGCTCCCTCAACAACAAGCCTCATGGCTTTCTCGGCTGCTGCTCCTCTGGGTCTCACCGCTGATCGCCCTCGGGAATGAGCGGCACCTCTCCGAACAAGATATGTGGTCGCTGCAGAAGGAGCTACGATCGCGAGTGGTTGCGGAGACCTTCAGCGACTCGTACGCAGCCAGCCAGTCGCTGTTCAAGGCCTTCCTCCAGTCGTTCAAGAACCGTGTGGTTCTTACGGGCATCGGCTTCTTCGTGGTGACGCTGTGTAGTCTGCTCGGCCCTCTCGTGCTCAACTATGTCGTGTCAGCTCTGACTTCCGACACATACGACGTCCACAGCATCATGCTGTGGATCCTCTCGCTCTTTGCAGCTCAAGTCCTTCAAGCATTCGTCGAGAATTACGCCCTTTTCGACTCGGAGCTCATGGCGATCCAGTTCACGGGTGCCATCAAGCACGTGCTGTACCGCAAAACGCTGCTCTTGAACGCCGAGGCTCGTCGCGGGAAGTCAGTCGGCCAGATCACCAGCCACTACACAATGGATTGTGAGGCACTCGTCCGCCTAGCCAGTGAGTTCCACTGGCTGTGGGTGCTGCCGCTACAGATCCTTGTGGTCTGCGGCGTGCTTTACTGGCTGCTGGGTGTTGCCTCGCTCGCCGGCATCGCGGTCGTCGCGCTCGTGATGCATTGCAACGACAAGATGTCGTTTGTCATCTTCCAACAACATCGCCGGTACGCCAAGGCCAAAGACGAACGCATGCAGCGTGTCAGCGAGACCTTCCGGTCCATTGGCATGGTCAAGTTCAACGCCTGGGAAAATACGATGGCGTCACGGATCGGTGAGGCTCGTCGTGTCGAAGTCGATAACGCCTTGCGGTACTTCAATCTCGAAGCAGTGCGCTCGGTCATCAGTATGGGCATGCCCGTGTTCATCAGCGTGGCCACGTTCGCTGTGTACGCTGGTCTTCTCCACCACGAGCTGACCCCAGCACTGGTCTTCACGAGTCTGTCGCTAATTCAACTCATCCAGCACCCGCTCAACAAGCTCGCTATGGTCATGGCCACTCTCACGCGCGCCAAGGTCTCCGCAAGCCGCATCGAAGAGTTCTTGGCTCTGCCTGAACTTGACCTCATGGGGAACTCCGCCAAAGAAACGGACCACGACCTCGCTCTCAAGGTCGTGGGTGGCAAGTTCACATGGGATGTGTCCACTGCTGAGTCTGGGTCATCGACGCCGTTGGCGAAGATCGATCTGGAAGTCCAGAAGGGAGATCTTGTCGTACTTCACGGGCCTGTCGGGTCGGGCAAGTCGTCGTTGTGCTCTGCTCTCCTCGGAGAAATGGTCAAGTTGCAAGGCGACGTGACTGTGAATGGCAGCATCGCGTACTGCTCGCAGCAGCCGTGGATCCAGAACATGACGCTGCGTGACAACATCCTCTTTGGGCGTGCCATGGATGCCGACCGGTACTCTACCGTGCTGGACGCGTGTGCCCTTACTCACGACTTGAACTCACTTCCATCGGGAGATTTGACGGAGATCGGGGAGCGCGGCGTGAATTTGTCCGGCGGACAGAAGGCACGTGTCGCACTGGCGCGAGCCTGCTACGCCAACGCAGACATTTACATCTTGGACGCTCCACTTGCAGCCGTGGACGCGATCGTCCAGAACGAGATCTTCCACAAGTGTGTGCTCGGTTTGTTGCACTACAAGACAGTCTTGCTGGTTACGCACTCTCCGGAGATCATCGCGTCCAAGTACGTCACTGCTGCCATCACGGTCTCACCTGGTGGCTCCGTCATCGAAACGATGAAACGTCGGTCTCCGCGCCCAGTTCGTGACGTGAAATTTCCACCTCTCCCGCGTCCTGGATCGAGCTCAGCAACTACGCTTCTTCCAGTTGATACCCCATCGGTCCCCGAGCAGCCCGAGCTGTCGCCAAAGATGGAAGCGAAGGCGAACACTCACCGAGTGACCCACGCAGAAAAGACGGAGCAAGGTCGCGTTGGTGGACACGTGCTGTCGACGTACTACGCTGCCTGCGGTGGCTTCGTTGTCGTGGCTGCGGTACTCTTCACTGAAGGGCTTCTGCAAGGCTTGCAATTCGCGAGTTCGTACTGGCTCGGAATCTGGTCCACTCGTGCCTCCGACGGCATATCGACGTCTGTTGGACTCGGCATCTTCGCTGCGTTGGCTGTGCTCTGCTCAGCCATTGTGTTCGTGCACACGCTCGTGGTGTTTTGGTTCGGACTGCGTGCTGGGCGGAAGCTGTTCGACGGTATGACTCACGCGTTGATCCACGCACCATTGAGCTTCTTCGACGTCACACCGATCGGTCACCTTCTCGGCCGCTACTCGGCAGACGTGGGCACAGTCGACCGCATGTTGCCGATGCTTATGAGCTACTTTATCGAGAGCCTCTTCTTCGTCAGCTCGAGCCTGCTCATCGACGCGGTGATCATCCAATGGAAGGGTCTTCTTCTTCTGCCGCTCGTGGTCTTGTACGTCCGACTTGCGTTGATGTACATCGCACCGGCACGTGAGATCGAACGCTGGGAGAAGACGACGTGGTCGCCCATCCTCAGTTATTTGGCCGCGTCCGTCGACGGGGCTGCGGTGGTGCGTGCCTTTGGTGTTTCGTATGTCCAGTACTTTCAGGATACAAACGATCTCAAGCTGGACACTCGCACTCGTGCGTCGTTTGTGAAGCTGGCTTGCTCTCGGTGGTTTGTACTGCGCACGCAACTCGTCGGCTGTGGCGTCGTGCTCGTTGTCACCTCGTCGCTCGTTCTTCTCCACGACTCGCTTGGTCCTGCGCTCGTTGGTCTTGCGTTCTCGTACGCGCTGCCGATCTCCCAGAGCATGGAGAACGTCGTGCACCTGTGGTCGGGTGTCGAGACGCGTCTCGTGAGCCCCGAGCGAATTCACGAGTACACGGTAATCGACCAGGAGAAACCGCACGCTGTCACCGGTGCAAACGACGCGTTGCCTTCAGACTGGCCAGCCCGTGGGGAGATCGAGTTCAAGGATGTGGGATTCCGATACAACAATACCAGCGAGTTGGTGCTACGTGGTGTCGATTTGACAATCAAAAGCGGAGAGAAGATCGGCATCGTGGGTCGCACGGGTGCTGGCAAGTCGAGCTTGACTATAGCACTCTTCCGCATCAACGAGTTGGCGACGGGAACCATCCGCATCGACGGAGTCGACGTCAGTCAGATCGGCTTGAAGACGCTGCGCGGCAAACTGTCGATCATCCCTCAGGACCCCGTGCTCTTCAACGGGCCTCTTCGCGCGTCGCTTGATCCGTTTGACGAGTTCTCTGACGATGATCTGTGGCGCGTGATCAACCGTGTCGGACTTGCAGGTCGCATTAGTGGTGAGGAGAAGAAACTGGAGTGCATCGTGGACGACAAGGCCGAGAACTTCAGCGTGGGCGAACGACAAATGCTGTGTATGGCACGCGCGCTGCTGCGACAGTCACGCATCGTCATCGTCGATGAAGCCACTGCGTCGATCGACCACGAAAGCGACCGCAAGCTCCAGCTCGTGATCCGCGAGGCGTTTGCCGAGTCGACTGTGCTCACGATCGCGCATCGACTGGACACCGTCGTGGACTCAGATCGCATCCTCGTCATGAACACTGGTCGCGTCGTGGAGTTTGCGTCACCGGCGGCACTTGTGAAGAAAGAAAGCGGCCACTTTTACGAGCTCATGGCGGAAGCCGGTTGTCTTGCGAAGTTTTCTGCGGAACACTTGTAACATCCACGTTGGCAACCCACATCGCACAGATACAAATGCTTTACCGCTTTTATAGCTTCTCGACTTGGTCTAGACTCAGTCCTTCATAGCATGTGAGCCCTGCCGCGTTCTGGATCGTGTCGATCGCACCCTTGGCCTTGATGTAGTCAGCCAACTCCGTGTGCTTGTACTCGATGAGGTAGTGCAGTGCCGTGTTGCCATTCAAGTTCTGCGAGTAGGACCAAGGAAAAAACCATTAGACACTTCGCGTAACCTGCAAAAACACCTGAGAGTATCGATACCTGGAGGTTCATATCTGCGTGTCGACGCATGAGGAACTTGGCGATCTTCTTGCTGCCCTGCTGGCAGACGAGTATGAAGAGCGAGTTGCCGTGGTTGTCGCGTGCATTGATCTCGCAGCCGCTGTCCAGCGCATCTTCCAACTGCGATTCCATATATACACACACACAATATCCGAGTAAGCATCCATCCCACGTCAATAATCCACACAGCGCGAGGCAACTACGTACGCCCTGGAGATTGTTGTTGCGAGCACATAAGATCGCCTTCGCGACCAGTTGCTCCATAGTCATGCCACTCTCCGCTGGATCTCTCTCGAATAGTGCGTCCTTCGCTGCCTGGGTTGCCGAGACGCTCTTTGCCGGACTACCTGGCACTCCAGCCTGAGCTCCACTCTTTAGTTCACTTTCCAGTGGATGCGTCGCCAAATACTCCGCCCATTGAAGCTTCTTCTCTTGCAAGTCAGCATTTGCCTTGGGTATCAGCAACGCGCGTAGCTCGGGTATGAAATCAGGCGGTTCGTACGGACTCGCTTCTCGAGGATCGATCATACCCACGGGCGTCGAGTGGTTGGGCTGATTGATAAAGGCAGAGCGGGGTCCCTCCGTGTGGGTCGAATACACGCTACTCGCAAAATTTCTTGGCAACTTCGACACTTTCAGGCGCTTCCATCCTTCGCCAGGCTTGGCTAGCGTGGTCTTCGTGGCCTTAGCTGGTAGCTGCAGCTTCGCCATTTTCGAGGCCATGAGCGAGGCTTTCGAGCGGTCTTGCTCCTCCGTGAGCATGATCATGTGATCCCGCAAGTCCAACTGGTCAGCAGTGAGATCGTCGTCGTGGTCTTCGTCACCATCCATGTATGTTGACTGTCGTCGCTGCTTTTTCTTCGCCTTTTCGTCGTTTTCATCACTGTCGAGACCCAGTTTGGATTTCAAAACGCGTAGAAACTGCTCGTCTGCAAGCAACGCGTTAGCCATTTGAGAGATCGCTTCTCGTGTCTTCTTTTCCTCTTTGCTGAGCCCTCGGTCTTCATCATCTCCGTTTGAATCGTCGCTTCCTGTGGACGCTGAGGACGCACTTGAGGCGTCACTTCGACTTGTGAGACCGTCGTTACTGTCACCATCTTCTGCTGGCCACACGATCGGCTTGTCCCACGCGAACCGGTGGTTCGGTGGTAATGCTTCATTCAGTGCGTAGTAAAACACGACGTGGCTTTGGTCGTCCGTGATTTCCCGTCGTTGCCAGCCAACCTGTTCGTCGGTGACGATCGAATTCTGCAATCGGTCGTCCCATTCCAGCAGCGCAGCTTCGTTGATCTTGTCGGTATTGAAGCGATCGGACGCACGAGCAGCCTTTGCACTGAGCTCTTGTTCGATTCGCTTCTGCTCTTGGCGTTTGGCTTCGAGTTGCAGTCTTCCAAGCTCGATCTTCTTCTCGATCTCCATGAGTTTTTCCTCATACTCTTGTTTTCTTCGTCGCTCTTCCAGCATCACCAAATATTCTGATAACTTTGCTGCTGAGACGTCTCGCATGACCTCGTGCGTCATCGACACGATGAACCACAGCGCTCCATTGGATCCACACGTCAAGTGGTTCTCGATAATGTACGCGTAGTCCTTCTCCAGTCGTGGGCGATTGAGGTGATGTCGAATGATATCGACAGAATGCCATGTGAACCGGCCTCCGACACCCGTCGCGTTAGGCTGTGCGACCAAAATGCTGCATTGCCGCGGGTCGACATCGTAATTGGGCGGCAGTGGATCGCCTCGGCCTGGAGTACACAACCACCATTGTCGAAACTCATCTCGCTCGTGGAACTCCGTCCAGAAGCGACGATGGCCGTACGGCTCGTCGAGCTCAAGCAGGAAGTCGTCGTCGTGAGGCATGGAGTTCAACAGCATGATCGTCCCTGGCAGTAGCGTGTCGATCCGAGTCTGGAGCTTCGAGGACAGCAGTGATGTCCGACACGGCGAGATATCTTGTGGCGGTAGCAACACGGGGGTCGAAGCTTCGTAAAACTGAGGTGGCGGAGTCTTCGAGCCCATGTGCCACGCGAACCACAGTGGTGACAACTGCGGGGCATCCAGCGCTAGCAGCAGCGTTACCAGGATTGCATTTGTCGACGAAAGCGTCTTGGATCTTGCAAACATCGCCACGGCTTTGGTGTACTCGACGTCTGGGTCATCGTGTGGATACTGCCACCACAGAACTCGCTGCTTGCCAACGACAGCGACCCCGGGAACTCGCGTTAAGGAGCTGCTGTCGACTGGATCCTTCGTGTTCCACTGGCCACATATTATCAGTGTGAGAGGCGCGACTTTGAATGGCAGTTCGTGAGGCCGTCGACGTCGTCTGGACGCTGGAGTCCCCGGACCTGGTACTGTAGCTGTTGGCGTAGTGGGTGTTCGTGTCGAAGCCTGTCGTTGGAATGAGAACGACGACATGGATGGATCGAGATCTGGAAAAACGGCATTCTGAAGAGCCCTGGAGGATGAAATCGACTGGATCTGGCAGTATCCGTCTCGAATCGCGGCTTCATCTCTTCGATCTCGTAATGCGTTCTGCTCCGCTGCGTCGCTTCCGCCCTGGTTGTCCTCTAGCTCCTCGTCTCCTTCTCCGTCATATGACTCCAGCTCAAGCAGGCCACCACCATCGCCATCTCCACCCTCAGGATGCCTCGCTCTCATCCTGGCAAGCTTCCTCTGTCGTCTTCGTTGTGCGTTGACGAGACGCCCATTGAAGTGGTCGAGGTTCGTGAGCCAAATGTGGTTCACATCGAATATAAACGCCTTGGTCTGGTTCCGACGTCGCGTTTCAGCCTGCGTCTTGAGGTTTTCGAGCTCGATTTGCGTGTAATACTTGTCACAAATGGGATGCCGCGTCATGATCGGTATCACCGCGACTTCACCAACGTCTCCAAGCCGCTCCCGCTCCGCCTCGGCCTCTTTCAGCCTGCAAAACGCCTGCCAGAGCCGTTCACGGTCGTATTCTGACCGGAATTTCACGTACAGATCGTCCGAAAGCCAGCTCGTCGGCCCCTGGAGCTCCATTAGTCTGAGCATTTGTGCCTCGTCACTCAGACCGCTGAGAACATTGTTGTTCTTCGTCGGCATGACCCTGGCGTGGTGTTCGCAGCCCGTGACTTTGTTCGGCGACGCCCAGCACGCGTTACACATCCGCTTCTCCACTGCGTGGTCCGGACGCCTTGTCGGTGACGCGCTCTCACGCATCCCCAGCTTCTTCAGCAGTAGATTCACGTTGTCCACTTCATGGATCGCCTTCTTGATCGATTGAACCGACGACGGCGTCCCAAAGCCCTGTGGAATACTATCAGACTTGGACTTGGCCATGGACTTGTACAGCGGAGAGCTCATGATCTTGTCGGCCGTGCGCTTGTCTCGGTTGGCCTTGCGTGCCGCCTCCACCGCGGGGTCTCTAAGCTGCTGCAGGGCTTGAGCTGCCGACCGTTTCCCTTCGATCGCTGGTAAGTACGGCGGCACAGATGCTGCATTCCTGCTGACTTCACCAACGGTTGGCTGTAGGATTCTAGGTAGATACGTACCTCCAGCTGCGTCTTCCCCTTCGTGCTCGCTGCGGTGACTAGGTGACTTCAATGGGGACGGCGGTGTCGCGGGGGCTTGGACGATCAGCGCGCCGCCTGGACTGTACGAGGCCTTGAGTTCTTCGCGGGAGATGCTCTTGTTGGGACTTCCACTGCCATTCGTACTTGTGGCCGTGTTGTTGCCGTGTTTCCCTGCGCGTACGAGCGCCGCGCGGTCCTTGGCGATGAGTTCCTGTTGCTTTTTGTTCTGTTGTTTGAGGATGCGTCGCGCGCTCGCCTCGACGCTGTTCAGGAACTGGTTCAGCTCCTCCATGGCAACCACTCAATCAGGTATCTAGCCGTCAGCTTGCATCCACGCAGGGCCCCCAGAAGAGGAGTAAATGACGCCGCTACGTGGACACCTTTCACTGATTTCCTGTGCTGGCCATCTTCACGCTGCGGCCACTTCAAGTTTGGGGTGAACAGTCACGAAAGCGTAACCCCATTGGATGCGAACCTAAGCGTTCGTAACCATAGGTACGACGTAACCACACTAAGTTTCTGGGTTAACTTACTTCAGTAAGTGATCGTAACCCTAGATGAAAATGGAAACAGAGCGCAATTGGTGTGTGGGGTGTTCATTACGGAGGACGGCGGCAACAATACGCACGCTAAACTATCAAATGGTATGGGAAACGGTGTGGTTACCGAGCTATGGTCAAACTCTGACGCTCGTGCGTTCGCTCGGAAGAAGAACAAGTCGAAGACAAGCGGCAGCCTCGCTTCTCATGTGATGGGAATGAGAAAGGCGAGAGTCTGCGCTGTCGGTTGCGTTCGGACTCGATCGAGGTTGGAATAAATCGGCTTGGTGGTGGAGGGAAGAGGTGATGATACTTAGTTCTGGAGCGTCACGCGGGTCTTGAAGGCGTTGTAACGGTAGTTGGCGTAACCCAAGAAGTCGAAGTCGATCTCCGACTGGGCGGCCTGGATGTAACCCCAAAGCGACCAGAACAGGTGCGTCGCGAGCGAGTACGTGTTGGCTTCCAGACGCAGCGCCTCGACTTCATCCTCGCTCACAGGCGCCTTCTCCTCGCCGCTGAGGTACGCGCGGCAGTAGTGGCGCTGCTCCTCTGGCGTCGGGTACTTGTTGGCGAAGTCACCCAAGTGCGGGTTGATGGTCTTGTTGTAGTCGTAGGCCCACTCCGAGAAGTGGTTACCCAAATCGTAACCACGCGGGTTGTACGACGAGTACTCAAAGTCAATGAGCACGACGCCGTGCTCCGTCTTCATGATGTTGCCGTACTGCAGGTCGTTGTGGCTGAGCACGATGGGTGAAGGCACCTTCTCCACGATCGCCTCCAGTTCCTTGACGTCCTGCGAGAACTCATCAAAGTCCACGACGCCGTTGAAGCGATCGCCAACGCACTTGGAACGCGCCACTTCGAGAAGACGGTGGATCTCCGAGAGGAATCGCGGCTCGCGGCAAATGTCGGCGTCGAGGCTGTGGAACAGACGCATCTTGCGCGCGATCGCGGCCGACAGGTCAGGCTTGCGCATCTCCTTGGCCGTGAAGGTCGATCCCTCGATCAGCTTCTCCACGCGGCCGTTGTGGAACTCACCGAGCAGACCCACGCCGATGTCGGTCTTGGACAGCAGCTGGAACAGACGCATCTCATCCGTGCGCTCGAAGAACGAGTCGGTGCCTTCGCCGTAGATGCGCACGAGCACTTCGCTGTTCTCGCCGCTGGGCTTGGACACCTTGAAGATGAGGTTGGTCATGGCGCCGCCGAGGTTATCGACGTTGATGTCGTCCGTGTTGACGTTGGCCCAGCCGGGCGTGCACTGCGCCAGCGTGGCGACGATGGACGCGTGAAGCTTCTGCTTCTCGCGCTCCAGCGCGCCGACGGCGGCGAGGAATGGGCGCACGATGACGGAGGCATTAGAGACGTTCATAGCGACCATGCTGTGGTTGAAGGTGACGGGGTGGTGGAGAGGGGAGAATGTATTTGCGGAGCAGGAGGCAAGTCCGAGAATGAGAGAACTATTCTGGCGGAATGGGTTCTCAAAGAAGAAAGGGAACAAACCAACCCACACAAAACGAAAAGCAGAGGGAACAGCTGACGCAGAAAACGCTTCAGTCACTGGAGGGAAGAAGTGAAGGGGAACAAATTGACCACCAATCTTCAGATCCCCAGTCAAAAAGATTGTAACTTGTTACAAATGGGATTTGAGACACATGCATTGACGGGACGGTTGGCCAGAAGGCCGGTTCAGCTGGCAGCGGATGGATACAAAAACCAAGATTGACGAGCCCAACGGCAGAACGAGTTACTGAGCACGGCGTGTTTGTGAAGAGCTCAGGGAGATGAGCGGCATGAGACGCGAGCCAAGGCCAAAGAGACTCCACAAAATGTTCCCAAGTTTTGGAAAGAAAACTGACGGGCGGGAACAAATCACACAAACTGATCTCGTGGATCTTGTCATGATTCATGGACAGGGCGGAAATGAAAAACTCGCGATGTTCTAGAACTTCTTCAGTTCACCTCGTGGAAGACAAAACGGAGCATCTCAAGTTTTCTCAATTTTCTTCATTCTGTTTCTGTGTTTTTCATTCCTCAACAGCAACCGGTTGGTGGCTGCAGTGTTTTTCCCAGACGGTTCCGACCTGCTTTTCGGAACCCTGTTGCCGGAACCCATTATTGGTGGTCGCGCAGCCCGATCTCCATTTACTTCGCCTCAAGAGCTTCCATGCAATTTCATAATGCGTCGATACTGTATCAGTGTGAATGGTGGGCAGCCTCCTGACCGCCGACACGCAGTAGAGGGCCGGCCCTCACATAGCAGTGGCTCGAGTGGCTGCATGGTGCCGCCCATCCATTCGTTCACAACTCCCGTTCGCGATGTGGACCTAATCGCAACCCACTCTCAGGCCATCAACAACATCTCAGTATGCATCACAGGTCGTGGCTCCTTTTTCTACATGTGTACGTGGGATTACTGGGCGAGCTGCTTGACCGTGGCCATCAACGGCCCGTCGACTGGACACGTCAGCGCGATCTCGTACGTGATGCTCTGTGGATCTTGAACCGTCGCGACGTCGAACCGCGCCATGAGTACCGCCATCGCGATCTTCATCTCCATCATCGCGAATTTGCGGCCGATGCAAATGCGAGGACCGGCCAGGAACGACGAGAACTGGAATGGCGAGAACGACACGAGCGTCCCAGTTGACGAGTCGATCCACCGTTCGGGTTTGAACTCGGCGGCGTCTTCACCCCACACACTCGGCTGACGCGCCGCTGCGTAGGTCGCCAGCACCACACGGTCTCCGTTATTGACCACCGTACCATCACTGAGCGTCGTCGCGGCGACGGCTGTGCGTGCCGTCACAGCCACTGGCGGATTCAGTCGCAGGTTCTCTCGGATCGCAGCCTCCAGGTACGTGAGGTGCTTGAGATCCTCCATTGTTGGCACTGTGAGTTCGCCAGTCATCAGCGACGGCATCTTGTAGCGGATCTCCTCGCGGATCTTCTGAGCCACGTGGGGATAGCGGTTCATCATGACGATGAACCACGACATGGCGTTGGAAGTCGTGTCCTTGCCTGCGAAGATGAAGTTGACGACCATATCACGTATCTGCGTGAGCTCTTCGTCCTCTCGCCACTCCTTGGCCGTCGACTCGTCCACTTTACTCTGTAGGAAGAACGAGATCAGGTCCTTGGCTGGGGTCTTGTCGTTGGAGCTCTTGGACGCGACCGACTTGCCGATGATGTCGTACATGAGCTCATCGATCACCTTCATGTTCTGCTTGTACCGCTTCTCGTCGCCAATGTTGAGGTATCGCTTGAGTCGCCAGAGCCAAAACGGCTGCTGCAGACGTAATTGGATCACCTTCGCACACTGGGAAAACGCCGCGATGAAGTTGTTCTCACTCTCGTCGCCCTCGAGGCTGCGCTTCAGACAGTCGAGCTCCACGCCAAAGCCGATTCGAGCAAACACCTCGCTCGTGAACTGCGTGATCACGTGACGGAAGCTCACTGTGTTTCCCTCCTTCGCACTGGCAACCAGAACGTCGTGCAGAAGTTTAACCTTCTCCTGGATCACGTCGCTCATGACGTTCTTCATCATCTGTAGTGAGAAGAGATGGCTCGCCGTCTTGCGCTGGAAATGCCACTCGTCTCCTTCTACCGCCAGGATTCCTCGTCCGAAGAAGTCGCGCAGGATGAAGCACGACATCTCGCCCTTGTGGAACACTTCGAGTTGCGTCTGGAGAACATCCTCGAAGATTTGCGGAGACGTCGCGATGATCGCGCGCGGGCGGCCGATGATACGAAGCTGCCAGGGCTTGCCACCATGACGCAAACTCTCCTCCGTGAACCAGTCGTACAGGCGCGGCCGCTGCTTCTTCATGGTGTCCAGTGTGTTGCCCAAAACGCGCAGCGTCGAGTCTGGACATGGAAGGTCGTGGTTCTTGGTCGTTTTGTCGCGTCCATTGAGCAAAACCAACGCAGCAGACGCCAGCACGGCCGCCGCCGTCAAGGACACCGGCAACCAGTCGTCGCGCTTGAGCTGCACATGCGCGAAGAGCTCCGATACTGCAAGCACCATGACGCGGCTTTTTCCCAACGAGTGGACAAGTGAGACCGTAGGAAGGACTCACGTCGGGGCGAGAACGGTCAGGCGGCCGCTCGTGGATGATGGCTGCAATAATGGAGGGTCTAGATTTCTTCCCCCACCGACAAACCTCTTTCTTCTGATAGTGAGCGGTGGCGAACATCTGAGCTCCTTTTCATACTGGTCACGCTCGCTTCCACGTTCAGATACCTGTAGAAGTCGATTTGTCAAATCTCCTTTGATCGGCGTCTAGGGTCCGCTCGTGCCCATCCCCGAGCCACTCATCAGCCACTTCAAGTCGTGACGATGAAGTGGTCCACCGCCGACCCAGTGGACACCTTCAACATCAACCCTTGATTGAGGTCTTCATCACTCGGTATCAATTGTCGATACTGGTGGCTTCACGGTCCTCAAGGTGACTCGTCTCAAGGCTGGCTCGGAATCCATGGAACGATAGCGTCCCCGACCCGTCCCAACTGTCCAACTGCCGCAAGTTCCAGCACGAGCAGCCTTTGTGCTCCACCAGCCACACCTCAAGAAGCCTCCTACGCCCACGAGATCACGCACAACCAAGAAGCTTCGGAAACACAGCTCGACTCGATGTGGACGACGCTCATTCTCACGATTCTCGGCTTCATCGCTGGTGCTGGAGGCATGTACTACTACCAGCAGCGGAAGGAGAAGAACGCCAACGCCAACAAGTACGAGGCCCACGCGCCGCCATTCTCGCAGCCACCGGTGTACGCGTCCAACGGTGTCACCGCCCAGAGCTAAGCAGTGGCGAGCAGCGTCTACGTCTTGAGCTCAAGGCAAAATGGCGCGTACGCTTGTCTGCCTTCTTTTTTGTTGCGTCGATTGACTTGAATACACTCTTGGGTTGGATGTGTTGATCCACCCGCTCACGTTGTGTCTTCACTGGTGCTGTAGAAAGTGGTCGAGCTTGCCCTTGTGTATATTTTCGAGCTCAGCCATCCGTACCTGGGCTGCTTTCTGGAGTTGCTGGCACACTTTGAGATACTTGTCCAGTGCTGGCGAAAGCTGTGCGTATCCCAGCGAGTGCAACTCACAGTACGTCGCCGACCGTACAGTGGCAACGCGCCGATATCTTGGCGCGTCACACAACAGCGCCATTTCTCCGAAATAATCACCGTCACGTAGCGTCGCCACGACGCGCTCGTCACCTGCTTCGTGCGTGGATCTTCGAGGGCTCAGATACTGGGCGATGGACGCAGTGAGGGAGGTCTTGGTGGGTGAATGTTCAGGAGAAGCTGGGCCTTGTGGAGGCACGCCGAACGTGATGACGTGGAACGAGCCTTTGCTGATAAAGTACATCTCGCTCGCATGATCGTGGATCTTGACAATGGTACTGGCCGGTGGGAAGAACGCGGGTCGCAAAAAGAGTGCGATCTCACCGATAAAGCCACGCTCGGGGAGTGCGTGGAAAAAGGTGATGTGGTGCATCGCGGTTTTGACGTGGTTGTCCACGAGCTCCTCGCGAAGGTTCATGGGCAGCACGTCAAACAGAGCGTGCTCGTCGAACACAGTCTTCTTGGTGAGATAGTACCGGAAGAACTGGCGTGTTCGAAGCTGCAGCGCCGGTGGAAGCTGGCGGCTGGTCATGTAAGCGTTCAACTCGTTGATCCTCTCATAGTATTTTGACTGCTGCAGGTTCATGAGCGCGACTATCGTCGACATGCTGGCAATCACGTACGCGTACGTTCCGGCGGAGATGACCATCGCCACGATTGAATACATCCGCTCGGCCAGAGTCACGGGAACGATATCGCCAAAGCCGACCGTCGTCATCATGGTGAACGCCCAGTAAAGAGCTGCAACGTAGATCTCTCCCGATGGAGCTCCTTCCAGATCGTTCACTTGAATCCATGAGCGCTGATACGGACGAGACACAGTCGAACTGAGTCCGGATTGTGATGATGCCACGAGAGATGGACCAACCGTCGCCGCGAGCACGAATCCACACGCTGTGAGGTGTGCGACGAATACGATCGTCGCGATGAGCTGCACGACGACGAGCTTGTTGCGGCTGATGCCCATGTTATCTTCGCAGAAATCCAGCAGCGGCCTCACTTTCAGGATGCGAAGCAATTTGGCGAGTCGTATTAGACGAAGAACGCGCACGAAAGTGAACGTCGTCGTGGAACCGCCTTTGAGCATGAGGTCGAACGGGAACGCCATGACGACGTCGAACACGAACCACACTGGACTGCTCTGCATGTAGTGTATCGCGATCCGCTTGGCGTCCGTGACGACTTCACTGGTATCCGTGTCGACAAAACACGCTCGAAAGTTCACGAAAACGTCGAGAATTGAGAAGATATCGATCGCGCGGTTGACCTTTTCACTCCATTCTTCTGTCCCTCCATTTGTCGACAACGGCAACGCCGTGATGTATGGCACGACAGTGCAGATGTATGCGAGCGCCATCAGATGAAGCAGGTTCCACACAATCCAGAAGGCGGACGATGGCACGAGAAGAGCATGCTTCCAGGCTTCTTCAGGAGGAATTGCTGGCATTGCGGGATGCCATTGCCGAATGGGAAGCGAGCTCAGATACGTCAGAGAAATCTGGGGAGGTTTTCCAGTGGGAAATTGCCCTTCAAACAACTTGGTTTCGGCGAGCTTGAACTCGGCGCGATCGTCAGAGCTTCTGGGGTCCACCACGGTCTCTCCAAAACAATCACTGGCACGACATCGAGAAGCGGCTTGTACGAGTATTGTGGCTGTTTTCTTTGTGAAGCGCATCGAAGACTGGAATGCCGTCCGCGCAATAGTCTGCTTGCGTACAACATTCTTCTTTTTGTGCCGTGTTGATGCTGTCTTCGGGTTATCATCTTCTGGCTGCATCGAGTGGCACGGCTTCACTTCATTTTGTTGGTTGAGACGATCGTCATTTGCGCGCGTACTCTGTGGGTCGTCGATGTCGATAGCCGGTTGCGAATGACCAAGGATCGGGATCACCTTGATACCTTTCAGTGAACCGTTTGGTCTCTTCTTCGATTGCTTGTCGACGATTTCGGTCACATTAGGATGGTCTTGATCATCTTGTTGACGTCCGTTGCTCGACTGACTTCGTGTTGATGGTACTGTCGTGGAGCGGCCGGTGCTGCGCCAGCTTGGGACCTCAGGGCCTTGCTCTCTCTTTGGTGGTGAGCCCCACACGGAGCCATGACTAGCAATTGTCATGCTTGGTGGCTCGATAGGAAGTAGTCGTTGAAGCTGATCGGGTAAGTGACTGGTACTTTCGGAGGCACGAAGAGCTGCTTCTCTTGCCGGAAGAGTGGTCAGCGCCGCGAAACGACCAACTTGCCTTCTTAAGTCATCACAGCCATAATCTTCGACTACGATAGCAACGTCAAGGCGTACGTACGTCAGTGTGAAACCCAAACCGTCCCCTGGAAGTAGTGCTACAGAAGTAGTGTCTCTTCATCTCACCGTCAAAACGTCGCGACGCTTCGACCTCCGGACCGAATTTTCTTGAGCAGACTGGTTGTGGAGCGCACAGAAGCCCCCATCATGGAGATCGAACGGATTCTAAGCAACGGACCGCCGCCCTTCTCCCACGATGCGATGCCATCACCTGATGAACAAGAAGCCCACGCGTCACCCTCTTCTCTCCCCTGGACAAGATCACGGCAACCGTTCTCACCAGCGACGATGGGCCACGCATTGCCGTACCTTGACGTCTTCACAGTGCAGTCGAAGCGATTGCTGCCAGTATCACGGGAAGAGCTGGACGGAAAGCGCCAGCAGCAGCAAAATCCACCCAGAGGCGGTCAACAAGCCGAAGTCTTGGCGGACGAACCGGCAAATCCGAGTCCGAGAACTAGCTGCTCAGCAAATGTTGACGATGCCGACGTGAATGGAGAAGTGGAAGACAGCGGACGAGAGAAGCCAGGCTTGAATGATACGGGCACGTCACCTCGAGTCGAAAACTTGGACGCTGTGGCTACGGATGTGACCAGCAACGAGTACTTGAGAGTGTCGTCACATCCGTCCGAGGAGATGTTACGGTCCGTGCGGCTTCTCGTCGAGCCGATCGCGATCCCTGATCTCACCCACACGGGGGTCTTGTGGCAACACGCTGCCGGAGCGGGAAGGGGTGTACGGGGAGACCAAGGTGAAGCCTTCTGCGTGACGTTGCCCAACCACACGTTTGAAGAGACGCAAGACAAGCTCTTCTACCCCACAGGCGCCAAGAAGTCGAACATGCGCGAGTACATCCGCAACACCATCCAGGCTCACATGACAGGGCTTCTCGCGCACAATACCACCTCCTCTTCGTCGCCCTCACACGGAATCATGAACCCTTCACAGTCAGCTCCCAATCTGGTGCCGCACGTGGAGAACGATTCCTTCGGAGAGGGTGTCGGTACGAACTCTTCACCTAAACACACAAAGATCAAGAAGAAAAAACAACACAGCAACTCACCTTCCAAGTTCTCACCTCAGAAGACCAACGGAGTGTCGTCCGGAGCACGCCTTTCCGGTTCCGTCTCGACGAGCGGGCTTCTCAATCCGGAACTAACACGACAAGCAAAGGATATCCTCGCACAGCTTCGCTCGAATACCAACAAGATCAACGACTTGATTGGCTCCTAAAGGCTCACGAAATACAGCTTGCACTGATGCACTTCTCGATCTGGTTAGCGCTGCTTACTCGTCGAATAATTGCGGCTCGTGGCGCTGGCTGGTCGGACTCCAGGGGTCGCTGGTGCTGTTGGGGTTTGCTTACTGACCGAATTGCCTCGCGAAATCGACGAAGGATTTGATACAGTCGGTCGTCCACTGGACGTAGTAGTGAGGCGCTTCATGGATGCGTCGAGATCCGAGCACACGTCGCGCAGTAGTTCGTTCGTGGACTGCGAATGGTCGACTCGAAAGAAGTCGAGATCCAAAATTTTACTCACCGTCGGTCGCTTCCGTGCGCTTGGTTGCAGACATGCTCGGACGACGTCACGCAACTGCTTGGACATCGATGCCGGGATCGGTGGAGAATTGGTTGGTCCACTTTTGTAGCTCGTTGCTGGAGATCTCGACGTTTTGTTACCGGAGTTGTTGTCGCGACCGTCTGCAGTGCGTCCGAGTGGGCCACCTACCGCCGCATTCTGAAGGCCTTGTGCCATCTGAAGAACCAGAACACCCACGCACCACACGTCCGCGGCCTTGGATGGAGCGACGCCGCTCGCCATCTCAGGGGGCTGGACAAGCTAGCTCGTTAGAGACATAATTCCCTTCGACCGGATAAGTTTGAGCGTGTACGTACCGGAAATTGGTTCACCAACTCCTGGTCTCCCTCGGCACTCTTGACCTGGTCTGCTGCAAGTGATCGCTTCATTGCTCGCATGTCGTCGCCAATACCGAAGTCACTTAGCTTGAGCAGACCGCACGAGTCGATATTGACAGACTCCATGCACAAGCACCTACTCGACAGCACAAAACACTGTAAAATTCCATCATATCTCCACACCACCAGCCACAACAACCCATCAACTTACCCGTGGACCATATCTCTGGCGTGGAGATACTCAAGCGCCTCCAGCACCTGCACCATGTAGCGTCGAATCGTGGCTTCCTTCATGGCTCCAAACGACGCCAGTATCGTGTGCAACGTGCAACTCGGAAACGCGTCCTCCACGATAAACAGCGACTGCTTGGACTGCACCGTGGTCTTGAACCGCACGAGATTCAGGTGGTTGGCGAGTCGAAGGCCGTTCACTTGGCGCCGGAGCCGCTCTGCGATGAGCTGCGTGGTTTCCTCTTCGTCTGATTGGCGTTGTTCGTCGTGCGGACTACCTGTCAGTTGAACTTCTTTCACGGTCACGTCACGATCTTCGTACGTGCCTCCGTGGACGACACATCCAAACTGCTCTCTCAACACGACTGCGTACTGCGTGAGCTGCAGCACGCGCTTGTTCGTCTTGTTGACCTCGTAAGTCGCCATCGTCACGGGGAAAAAGACCACGTCCAGGAACAGTTCATAGTCCAAGCGGCTCGACGTGGGCGCAGCACCGTACGACAGCTCTGGCTCTTCTTGGACCACGAAGCAGCGCGCGAAAGCGTCGATCTCCAATCGGGACCAGCGGTGCGAGAGCCCGAGACTTTGGACGGCGGTGTCGAGACTGGAGCTGGCGATCCACCCGCGCGAGTCGGGATCGAGGCGACGGAACGCCGCCAGCGAATGCGCGGAGAGCAGACTCCCGCGCGACGATTCGTCTGGAGGGAAGCGCGTGCGCAGCGTCAGCAGGATGGCGTCGCGCGTGCGCTCCACGCCGGCTAGGGACAGCGATTGGCCCATGTTGCTGTGGGCGCTACGGAGTGAGTTGTACGGTCGTTTGAGACGGATATTTGCGGATATTTGCGGTGTGAAACCGACTCGAAGGACGCGCTTGACATCGTGATTGATCAGGAATGGGCTATCGTCTCCAGCGCTTGACGTAGGTGCACATGCACGGGGATTTTCCGATGAAGCCGACGCGTATTCATCTCCTCTTCATGTGTAATTTGCTTCCCGCCACAGTTTTTGACTTTGAACTTAGAAGCGTTAGATACGTTATGTTAGATACGATGGATGCTCGTTAGATACGGATGTGGAGTGATGGTGGTTCTACCACCATTCCCGATCTCAAAAGGGAGCTGCTCGGAAGAACCCAAACGCAAAAGCAAAGGCATTCGGACTTTGACGGCAAAGGGAATCAAGGAAGCGGACGAAAATGGGCGTGGACACAGCGAAGGCCGGCAGCTATACGTCGGGGCTTCTCTTCGGCATCGCCTGGTGGATCTTCGTGGATGGCGCGGCGTTCGCGTCCCACCACGACTCGCAGATCCCCTTCAATTTCGTGAAATATGCGCCTGGAATCGTCTCGACGCTCGGGTTTCTGCTGTGAGTTCAAGCGACAGCGTATCATCCCCATGGTTAATGGGAGCTTCCTCGCTGATTGTTTTTTTGTTGGTGCTGTAGGCTGAACACGCTTGATTGGGAGCTGCTCTCGGCCGACTCCATGACATATCACGGCGGCAGCGATGTCGCCTGTCGCGCGAGGTGAGGACCGCGCCACGAATACCCTTTACCTTATAGCCTTGAGCTGATCCTGCTAGCTGTGTATTGTCTGTAGGACCTTCGTGTTGTTCTGTATCGCGCTGTCAGTCGGCGGACTCGTAGGCTCCATCCTGGTGCTCACCCACACGTACGTGGACAACCCGTTTGACGAGTCGACGTGGCCGGGCGTCGCCGTGCTGTTGCAGAACGTTCTGATCTTCCTCGCGACGGGCATCATGCGCATGGGCTTGATCGCTTCAATGGACTAATTGTCATAGCAAATTAACTGATGTTATTGTTATGGTGCACTCGGATCATGAATGAGTTCGGATACATTATGAAGAGTTGATGGAGTCGCCGACTTACACAGTGATCTGCTGCGCAAGCGACGTGGTCGTGACCATCAGTGGCCCCTTGACAGGACAGGTGAGTGCAATCTCGTACGTGATTTCCTGTGGATCGTCTTCGGTCTTGAAATCAAAGCGAGCCATGAGCACCGCCAACGCGATCTTCATCTCCATCATCGCGAACTTGCGGCCGATGCAAATGCGAGGACCGGCCAGGAACGGAAGGAACTTGAATGGCGACACGGTGATCAGCTGGCCAGTTGACGAGTCGATCCAGCGCTCCGGTTTGAACTCGGCAGCGTCGTCGCCCCACACACTCGGTTGACGCCCTGACACATACGGCGACAACGCCAGTCGTTCGCCAGCGTACACTACAGTGCCATCACAGAGCGTCGTCGTCGTCGCCGCCGCACGCGAAGTCATCGCCACTGGCGGGTTCAGTCGCAGGTTCTCGCGGATCGCTGCCTCCAGGTACGTGAGGTGCTTGAGATCCTCCATTGTCGGCACTGTGAGCTCCCCAGTCATCAGCGACGGCATCTTGGCACGGATCTCCTCCCGGATCTTGACAGCCACCTCCGGGTATCTGTTCATATTGACGATGAACCAAGACATGGCGTTGGAAGTGGTGTCCTTGCCGCCAAAGATGAACGTGATGACCATGTCACGGATCTGCTTGGCCTCTTCGTCCTCTCGCCACTCCTTGGCGGTCACCTCGTCGACTTTACTTTCGAGGAAGAGCGAGATCAAGTCTTTGGCTGGACGCGCCGATCCCGAGCTCTTGTTGGCGACCGACTTTCCGATGATGTCGTACGTCAACGTGTCGATAATCTTCATGTAGCGTTTGTAGGTTCCTTCCTCGCCGATACCAAAGTATCGCTTGAAGCACCACCACCACACTGGCTGCTGGATGCGCAGTCGCAAGACCTGCGCGCAGTTCGAAAAGGCCGTGATGAACTCGTTCTCGTCGTCTCCATCAAGGCTTCGTTTCAGACAGTCGAGCTCCACACCGAATCCGATCTTCACGAACACGTCGCTCGTGAAGTGGGTGATCGCACGACGGAAGCTCATGGGCTTCGCGTTTGTATCCTTGGAGTGAGAGAGAAGCACGTCATGCAGCGTCTTGACGTTTTCCTGGATCACGTCGCTCATGACGTCCTTCATCATCTGCAGTGAGAAAAGATGGCTCGCAGTCTTGCGCTGGAAATGCCACTCGTCTCCGTCGACCGCGAGGATGCCCCTGCCGAAGAAGTCTCGCATAGAGAAGCAAGACAGTTCGCCCTTGGGGAACAAATGGTGCTGCGTCTTGAGCACCTCCTCAAAGAGTTTGGGCGACGTGATGATGATCGAGCGAGGGCGTCCGATGATGCGAAGCTGCCAGGGTTTGCCGCCGTGTCGGAGACTCTCCTCCGTGAACCAGTCGTAGAGGCGCGACTTTTGCTTCTTCATGGTGTCGAGTGTGTTGCCCAACACAGGCAGTGTCGTCTCAGGACCCGGCAGTTCGATGGGCTTACTGGACATGTTGCCCAGACGATAGAGTAGCAGCGCCGTGGCTACTGCGGCGATGGCGACGGTCGCGAGTGATGAAGGCAGCCACTGGTCGCCGTCGATTGGTACGCGGGTGAGCAGCTCCGAGACGGTCAGCATTGTGGTGTAGTATTGTGGATGATCAGTCGATGGCTGGTTGAGGAATGACACCAAGCCATGCTGGAGTTAGAGGACCGGTTTGGTTTCTCGGGCTGGCACCGTCATGGTGGGCACTGCCTGACAGTCTTCATCGTGGCTGAGTTTCCATGACAAGATTGTTGCACTAGTCTAGACTCTCTCTACCTTCACTCCAATTTTTAGAACTGAAATCTGTAGATCTCATTTTGCCACCACAAGTGAACCCACGTCTCAAACGAAACTGTCACGATTTGGAAAATCCAGGCAGGTCCTGCCGCAGGAGCCCTGCGGACGTGGGTTCACTGCGTCACAACCGCCGTCTCTTGGTGGTGGATTCCGCGGACTGAGTTTCGACGGAAGATGTGACGACTCAACGACGGATAACCCACGAGAACAATCGACGCAGCGAGACTCAGTACAAGCAAATCACTGAGCATTCATTCAAGCAGCCACGTAAGTCTCTATTTGGTCCAGGCGCATGGCGAAGAATGTCTCGACGTAGGCTGGCTCGACGTCGGCGAGCGACGCCTTGAGTTGGCCGATGTTGTAGGCCACTTGCATGAGACGGCGTTCCGAGAACGGGTTCTTGAAGGGCACACGCACGCACTGGATGTAGAAATGGGCGGCTGGGATCGTTGCGCCGTCCTCCGTGTACTCGCGCATCTCCTGCAGAATGCGCTGTCGGTAGGACGCGTACGGCTCACTCAGGATCGGCCCCGTCCACTCGCCAGTGTTCTCCTCCGAGTACTTGATCTTCAAACGTGTCCATTCCTGCAGTCCGTCCCAGTCAGGACGCGCGTAGCCTTGCTCCGCGAACGCTGCGACGCCGGCGAACTCAGCCGCGTAGGTCTCCATTTTCTAGAGGAGCTGGTGGAGTGAATGGCGATGATTCCAAAAATCATCAAAAATTCAAAAGATGGTTATATTTCAGTAATTTGACAAAACAAGACGTATTTCCGACGATAGATCGATCGTGTTGTTGCCTTTCTCGCTTTCGCTGGCGACTTGATCACTACGCCAAGTTGATTGCCTGCTTTCTGGATTGCCTTCTCATCATATTCGGAACGTGGACGCCCACGAAGATTGCCGTGAAGAAACCAGTGACGAAAACGCGAAGAGTGAGGCCGAGTGACAGACTCCACAGTCCGCTAAGTCTCCGATCGGCGAGCGACATATTGTGTGCTTGGTTGAGGTTGACAGAGTGCTTCGAAGTTGGTCGATTGGATTATGATGGATGAGAAGACGCTGACTCCGCAGGACGCCGTAAGGGATTCGGTCGGGCTGGGCTCGGCTGGGCTGTTGTACCCACAGCGTTAGTTTGACAAGAATTTTTCGCCTCACAGACTGGAATGAGATGCCGTGAGATGGTGAGTTTTTCGCTGCAGGGCTGCTATGACTGACAGAAGGGGACTTTTGACAAAGCAGGGTGCTTTTGCACTAATTTCGCCAGAATAGGATCAAACTGACAAAAGAGGGTGCAGATTAAAAATAGAGAGCAATCCAGGGTGCACCCTGATTTGTATTTTTAGGAGCACCCTTGTCTGGCAGATTGGGCGCTCCCATCACCCTCTTGGGTCACTCTTCTTCTCGACTGAGCAAGATGGGTGCGACCAAGAGACAGGGGAGCAACGACGACGGCGACAAGCCACCACCAAGCAAGAAGCAGCGCACTACTGGCAAGGAACCAATGAAGTGTCAGCCGAGGCGAGCCAAGAAGCCTGCAGGTGCGCTTGTCGTCAACCTGCGCTGCTCCCACTGCAAGCGGCAGTTCTCGCGCACGTGGTGCCTGGCGAGGCACCGATCAAAGGCCCGTCGCTGTGACAAGGCCTCTGTGAAGGCACGTCACCTGGCCAGCCAAGCCAGGACCCGCGAGAGAAAGCGCCTCTGGCGACTGCGGCGTGACCAAGCTGCTTTCGCCGCATCCCAGGCCTCCACCGAGGAGCTCATGGACCTCGCCGCCCAGCTTGCCTTCCCTTCTGAAGGTGAAGCCATGTCTGACACGTCTCCGTCAGGGTCAGAGGCGGCGAGTGATGGCTCCAGTGACGACTCAGGCGACGAATCAAGCGATGGTTTCGAAGATTACTCGGAGGATGACGCCGACCAAGAAGACGATCCAGGCTTCGGCTTAGCCATCTCTCTCTGCAAGCTCTACATACTAATTAGGTATTTGGACAGGCTAGCATACTCACCTAGATAATCCATACTACTAATAAAAGCAATTGGTGGCCCCTCCTGGCGATTTGATTGGCCAAAAATATAGGTGTCACGGGGTCCCGCTCACAAAGATGCAGAGTCGCGTGACTCCCATCCAGACCGCGGCTTTATCCACCATAAGACACTGATGAGGAGAGAAAAAAACAGATGGTATATGAGAAAAAAAAACTGTGTATGTGTATGGTGTACTGATGTACATGTAACTGTGAGATCAGAACAGACCGAGGTGGCATCTGTGGATGAAAATCCAGCGGGTCACCCAAGTGAAGTCCGTGTTCTGGACAAGAACCGGTCCTGGCTCCATTGAGTCGACCAGAATGACCGACGCACCGGTCGCGCGAAGCACAAACATGTGTCCAGCCACCGCAGTGGTAACACCACACAAGTAGACACCAGGCTGAAGGTTGAGTGTGCGCCAGTTCAATGGCCCTGACAGCGTCGCTAGGATCAGATTGGTCCTCGATCTGTTGCCACGAAAGGTTATCCCTGGTGAGTTGGCTCGCTTCTGCATGCTGTTGGCCAGCTGGATGAGCTTCGTCAGGGCCTGCCATGTCACACCCTCAGTTTCCACCTTCGGGTGGCGCTGCAAAAAGCTCTTCAAGAGGACATTTGGTAAATAGTCCACCAGACCGAGAAGATCAGCTGCACTGCGGATAGCCGCAACGTAGCACCGCTCATTCACGTCAGCTGTGAAGGTCCTGGGAATCTGTGCATCCAAACAGATGATGAGAAAATACCTCAGATCAGAACACGCAAAAGCCACTCACCCTTCGGAGTCGCTTGAACTGACGGAAAGTACGGATCTCATCTGGCGCTTCTGCTTGCCAATCCTTGAATGCGTCCACGAAGTCACAGAGATCGCCAAACCCGTCCTCGACCAGACGGCCTCGGTGCTGAGCAGTGTCGTCTCTCTCACCGTACCCAAACCATCTCACCCAGTACCACTCCTCATCCGCCGCGTCTCTTTCGCAGATTTCGTAGATGTAGAATCGGCCGCGGGTGCGAGGAGTGTTGTACACAACTGGTGTGATTTGGCGGAGCCGATCAGGGCGTTGAGAAGTGGGACCAGCTGGGGCAGAGGACGGAAGGGAGGGGCGGGAACTGTTGCTTGGAGAGCGGTGTTGGGGACTTGAGCGGCAACCATGATGATTGGAAATGCCTTCCCCATTCCAACTCCTGCTCAGCTTTGCGCACATCCCAAACGTGTACGCCTCAAGCTGGCAGGAGGAGGGATACCCTCCATTCCAACCTCATGGGATAAATGCAGCGCCTCCAGGCCGTTTCTCTCACTAAAAACACCGCAGAAATATATGAGACGCACCCATTTGGGAATGTGCAACAAGTATCGTCCCATCTTACGTTCGCCCATCTCTGTCCCAGATAGGATAAGAATCTACGTAACCTAACAAACCAGTAAAAACCGGTACTTGGGATGTGGACAGAACTGCTACCCCAGTAAGAGCCGGTACTTGCCGTCACGTGGGATATGGACAGAGCCGTTACAAACATAAGGGGAAAATTCTGGAGATACGGACAAGCGAGATGCTGATCCGCTGCATGCCAGTTTCGGTTGCATGCCCAGCAGCTTGCCCAGCAGTTCTCAGCACAGCCCCCCACAGTCAGCATGGCTAAGACACCAGGCAGATGCTGTTGAGGTGCCTGGCCTGCAAACGACATGGCCCTGCCCGTTCATTTCATTTCACAACTTGCCTTCTCCCACAACTCCGACCTTCTACGCAAATGGACGACCGCTCGCCAACGGCTTCCATCATCTTCGATGCCAGTCGTTGGTGGCATGGGAGCGAGCACAAAGAGAGTGCAGTCGCAAGCGTCGTTGCGCTTCACCCCGAGGCCGCTACATTCGTCGACCCGCAGCTGTGGACTGCTCCAACATCGCCCGCACAGGCATATGCTGTGGATATCTCTGCTCCTGTCCGCAATACCTCGCCCACTCCAGCAGGTACTGGAACGACCGCCGATGCGCCACGCCCCACTGCTCGACCCTCCGCCGAGGTGTCGAATGTGACTCCAGCTCCAGTCGGTAGCAGAGGTGCTCCGTCCCAACACTCTCACCGTCGAGCCGTCCGTCGAGCAAGCGGCTTGGCACGACCACGAACTTTCCTTGCTGCGACGCGTCCCGATACGACTGTGCAGCCTCACGCGCTTGGTGAGATGGAGGAGAAGTGTTCTGCGTGTGGAGCGCTCATGTGGTCGAAGAAAGGAAGCCAGGGTCGAGCAAGCGCTGCTGCAAGAACGGTGGTGTGGTGCTGCCCGTGTTCCCGAATCCGCCGCAGCAGTTGATGCATCTACTCCAAGGCACGTCAGCGCAATCCACTCACTTCCGTGACAATATTCGCGCGTACAACTCGGCTTTCGGCTTCACATCAAGTGGTGCG
>JAADWY010000251.1:0-39632 GCA_023336355.1 Pythium dissotocum | reverse complement strand
GCTCCTTGCTCTTCGGGTCCTTCAGCTCCTATCAGTTTAACACATCAATCGTTAGTCATACTCAATAGATAGGCACACAAACAGAGAAAGACAGGAGCTCACCTCGCAGACGTCCGGAGGAATCCGCCAGCACAGCGCGAGCGTGAAGCCAGGGCCGTCGCACGCAGTGTCTCCCCACACGCTCGGTCCGTACGACGGAAGCTGGGCGTTGATGATGAACACCTTGTCGTTCGCAAACTCCTCTGGCAGCTCGAGCAGCTGCGAGATCAAGTCGATCTTGCCGTCCGTGCGCAACAGATCCGCACCGATGAACTCAAACAGCGCGGCCTTGGAAGCCTCCTTCTTCTTCGACTTCTTGTAGTCTTGGCTGCGGATCTGAAACGTCTCGGCTCGAGTGTGGGCACACGACTGGGGAGTCTTGCTCGCCTTCCCACTAGGATTCATATCCGACTGCGCCACCGAAATACCGAGCGGAAACCGGGTCACGCTGCCCACTGGAGGAAGCACGAGCGACTGATGCTGAGGTACGAAGCCGTTCGCATCAGGATCTCCTTCCGCCTTCTCACCTTCAAACGCTACTACGGTCTTGTGGAGACAGCAGTTGACTGGATCTGTACACGTCGATGAATCCGAGCCAAGAATGCTCGCGTCAAGCAGTCCTGACAGAATTCCACTTTCGCTCAGTCCACGAACGAGTCCAGGAGGTGGCGCGTTGCTCACACGACGGGTCGACGGTGGGTTGTAGATACTCGCAACGTAGGCGGCAGACACGCCGATGCACAGCAGAAGCTTCCACATCGCGTGCTCGGGCGCCACGCACTTGAGCGCGACCATGTTGACGATGAATCCGACGATGAGGCACTGCTTGGATCCATCAACGTTGACCTGGAGACGCCACTGAGATTGCGGTGCAGTAGAAGGAGACGGGCAGTACGTCACGATACGAGGAGTCGTCGGGCCCGACTTTCGTTTCGGCGGAGGCGGTGCCTTGGTACTTTTCGGCTTCGTGACGCTGCTTCGAGGAGGTTTTCCGTCCTTGGTTTCCGATGTGATCGACGCTGTGGGCGGCTGATCTGACTTCGAAGAACTACCGTTCTGAGGTACCGTGGCAGCATTCGCACGAGCCTGCTCTTCCTCCTCTTGTTTTCTGTGTTGCTCCTCCAGCAGCTTTTGTCGATACAGTTGCTGATGAGAGAGAGTCGGCCCTGTCATGGCCTTTTGCTCCGTGTGTTTGCGGTTGATGGCAGCGGCGATCGCCAGCGTCCAGTGATCGAACTCTTCCATGCTTTCGGCACACAGCTTGTACTGGATTCCCCGCTTGGAGTCGATTTCTTGCAGCGAAAGCGTCGAGACTTGGAAGAAATACTTGGTCGGAGCGTTGCGCGCCAGCGACTTCTCGAACAGCAGCGACACGTTGTCCAGATTCAGATTCAGCTCTCCTCGATACCACGGATGCGATTTGTTCAGGTACAGCATGTGCTGGGGCTGGTTCTTGTCGGTGCCATTGCTAGCCGCGAAACTCCTTGGGGACGTGATCGATATGTGCGACTCGCTGCCTGTCGACAGGTCACTGCTACTACTCGGCGTCGGCCCATGGTCCCTGGAGTTCTGCGATTGCTTTTGCGACTTCTCATCGCTCATATGGACAATGTTCCCTCGGGGCGCCGACGAAATGTGATTCGCTGGGTTATGCCGGTAGTAGGAAAGCACGCCTTGTTGCCGATCGAGCACGAACCACCGACGATGCCACGAGCGCTTCGACCATTTGCCGTCACTGATTTTGTGGAGGTAGCCGCACACGTAGTTCTTGCTGATCTGAGATTCGGACGAGAAGGAATAGCCGACACCGAGGGGGTTTCCTGAACTGGGGTCGGCATGGCTCTGGGAATGATGTTGAGAGGCTTCGGCCGACGATGAACCTCCTTTGCCTCCGTGCAGGATCGTACGACCGACCTTGGAAATTCCACCGCCGAGGGTCTTCGTGATGTTTCGACCCATCTTGTGGACCCCGCGGGTTCGAGAGCCTCGTGGACGCCGAGTTCCTGCGGCAGCAGCCTTGAGCTGCTCCGACGTCGGCGTGAGCACGGGCGACGAGGCCTCCGTGTGATCTTCGCAGTCACTTCGGTCGGAGCCTCCTTCATCGGCAGGCGCGCCGCTGAAGTGGTCGTCCATGTCGATGTGAGGCATCATTCGAGCACTCTGGAAGTCACCAAACTCTTCCATCTCGTCCGAATCGTACGCTTCGTCCGAGTCATCACCGCTGTCTTCACCACCAATAAAGTCGAACGATCCAAACATCGCTGCTGATCCGCCGCTCTTTTCACGATCTCGGCAGGAAGGACTGTTGTTCAGCGCATCACTGTGGAAATGATTACACATGGTGAGCACAGTTCACAACGCCGTCGTGGTGGAGAGACGCTTACCCATGACCCATGCCTTCATCGCTTGTGCGGATACCCAGTGGACTGGGCGAAATGCTCGTGGCTGGAGGAAGGTGGCTGGCAAGAAACTGCGTGGATCATTTGTGTGAGAAATGCTGCTCGATCAAAACCAGCAGCAATGCTGTGGTGCACATACCTCAACGAGCACTGAGTGCTTGCGAACCCACTCCACAAACTGCGAGTTGCGCAGCATTCCGTTGGTCGGCACGCGGCAATCTTCAAACGCCGAGTAGAATTTCTACAATAGCCACCAAGGATCCCATCTATCAGTGCCAACAACACACAAAAAAAGAAGAGCAGACACCAGACCTTGGGAATCAGGTTGAAGCCTTCCAGGTAGTCCAGCAGATACGTGTAGTCGCGCTTGAGCATGCAGCCTTCACCCTCTCTGTCATCCACAGCATCAAAAGCGTCAGATTCTTCTCCTCTCGAACACCTTCACTGGACTTCAGTCCTACCTTTCGAGTCCGTAGATGATGCCGTACATCGTGAAAATGTAGCTGATGCGGTCTTCCGTATTGCCCCTGGAATCACACCACACAACCATCGCTTAATTAGTCAGAAACTTGCAGGCTATACAGTTGGTTGTGATAAGGCCAACGTACTCATAGCACAGTGCGAGCGTGCACACAAACATCTCGCGCGACACGAACTCGCCCTCTTCGTCCGCAAAACACTTCATCGTCGCCTCTGTAGTCGTCGCAAAATGCATCAGTCTTCCATCACTAGAGTCGATTCCCCAATACAAAAGCACTCACCGCCATAGAGCCGCTGCAGCAGCCTGGACGACAGCAAGCCGTCCTTCTTCGCCACGTAGCGGTGGTCCGTGTTCTCCACCGAGTCGCCCTGCATACACACACAAACGCTTACTGTTACTGTATCGCATTAACAAGCGAGAACACACACAGAAAGAAAGCGTACCTTGAAGGTAAGCCACGCGACGGCAAACTCCCCTGGCATGACTGCTCTCCATCACAAATGCCACAACCACAGTGAGTTCAACCGCGTCACCTTCCTACTAGCGTATCCTCTGTACGTACACGGCCTGCAGACGCTGGGCCTGTGAGGGTGTGGGCTGGACGCAGTGGCCCCCATCGTCACTTATTCAGTGGCCTCGAACTGGGTACTTCAACTCGCTCGTCTCGGTCTCCACGACGCCTCGGAAGCTCGCGATTGCGTGGGTTGATAGCCACGTCACGTGCAGTCACGTGTATATCACGTAGAGCGTGGGATCCTTCGCGTGGATCTCAATACACGCCGCTTTGTCGCCGCTATTAGCCGCGTCTTGCGCCGCGCTTTCGTCGTGACTGTTTCGCTTTTTGGTGCGTGGGGGAAAAGGAAGAGCGTAACCGCGGCTTCAAACGGCAACACGTGGGGGAAGTGAGGGTACGTTTTTGGGGTACAAGACAGGACGGTTACACTCGTGGGTACAGTTCCAAAACCAGGTTGTCGTGTGATTGTGGAGCAGCTGTCGTCGCGTTGTGGATTGTGGTGGGTACATTTTGCGTAAAAAGCGCTTGTTTGGGTTACTCTTTGAAAAATGGCTACACACCGACGAGCACACCGTCTTGCCATGCAACATTGGCACTGTGTATCCTGCATACAAGGCTGACGGCACACAGGCATCAGGATATGATGAAATTCTTTCTGTCAACATATCGCTCTCGGCTTTGTCTTCGTGCTTGAAACACCAATGTAACTGATCATGAAGCTGTTCAATACCTAGATGTTCAACGCAGTAGCGAGCAAGCAAAGTGTGAAGTCTACAGCTACAGTCACACGTACAAGGACTGACCAATTCACTGCATTGAGACTCTGAACGTGATCTCATTCTAGGTGCGAGGTGGGGCCAGCTACAGTACTTGGAGTGTACTTGGTGGATGATTCTCTATTGCACACACGCCGTCGCCTTGGTACACGAGCCAGCAGTTGCCTTCGTACACGAGCTGGCACCACTCACAGTGCAACGTGAGAGAGCGTCCGTGGAGTGATATTGACGTGAACTTGAACTGTATCGGCCGGTTCTCCGATGGATTCGACGAGAGTGCGTCTACAAAAGCTGGAGATCGACTGCACGCGAGGGAACTCGATAGAGTTGTCGACGACGTGCTGTGGGACGGAGAACTCCTGAAGTGAGAGTTGGTGATGTTTGCCTCCATCAACGATTCTGTCCATACGCAAGTGTCAGTCTCATGCAAAATCCTGCAATGGTCACCGAGCTACGTACGTGATGGAAGCTTGCAGCAGACACAGCGGACACATCGACAAGCAGTTCTCGATGGTCGTCCAAAAGGCGTCTTCGTCGTCAGCAGCGTTGGATTCGCCACTGCTTACGTGGTAGACGACCGGATAACACAGCAAAAGACCCGCCAGCGCAGTCGCGTTCGCTGAATTAAGGTAAATGATCTCGAGAGGATACCTCACAGAAGCGAGCAACATGCCCACAGCATCGCGGACTGACGTCAGTAGCTCATCTCTCACACTGATGTCTCTATCACTTTTGAAGCCGATGCCGCGCGGTAATTCGAGCGTCGCGCTCGCGTCGATGAGCTCCACAATGCGTAGCTTCGTCGCTAAATCACGGCTCTTGAGACGCACAAACTCGTTCAAATTCACGAAGAACACGTTCCCAGCCAAGCGGATCGCGCGCAGTCGATGTAAACGGTACTCGTGCCACGAAGCCGACTCGGTGAACGCCTCTAGCATTCGTTGGATCGCGGTATCTTCAAGTTGGCAGGTATCCACAAGGCAACTGGCTCGAACACCAAGTCCCACGAGCACGAGATCGCGCAGGAGCGGCTGCAGCTGAGCATCGCTGATCCGCACAGCGCCTCTCTTCTTGAGTTGCTTACTGGTGAGAGGTCCGTGAAGAAGCTGCTTGAACTCTTTGGCGATCAGTGGCTGGTGGCGGACGAATTTGACGAGTTGCTGCGCGCGCCTTTCTCGCTCTTGTGTGGAGCTCTGTTGCGTGTAGACCACAGACAGCAAGCGTGACACACAGAGAACACTGCGGATGTCATCGTCGCTCAGGAATGACGCGAGTTCGAGAGGAAACGCCGCGAGGAACACGTCGGACGCGGTCGGCGCATGCATTTGCCAAAGCGAAATTCTGTCTTCGACAACCAACGATTGGATGATATTCACAGATGCAGTTAGTGACACCGCGCAAATACGACATTCTGTACCCAGGTGAAGAAGCTGGATGGCGTTCACCTTAGGAGGCCGAAGGATGAGGTCGGCTGCTCCGTCTTCATGCGTGTAGCTGGAGCTGCAGTCTTCCCGCTCTGCTTGCTCGCGAATGAGTTGAAGATCTGCTAGAGGGACGTCTGCGAGACGCTGTATTCTCGAATGAACAGCACGTCTTTGGCGTTCTCGATGGCTTGGAAGACGCTCGCCAGCGAAAGCCGTTTCTTACCACCACCAGCATCCATGGTCTCCATCAACTTGAACGAGCACGAGTCGTTCTGGCGCTCGAGAATCATGCTTCCATCACCGAAGTGGTCGGTCAGAAACTCGAAGAGGTGCTCGAACCGCGTCTCGCTCAGCCGCCACGCTGCCAACGTCGACGCGAGCACGTATCCGTCTCGATCCAGCGCCTGTGCGATCGTGAAGCCTGTCGGATGGGAACTCGTCAGCTTTGCCGCCCAAGCTCCACAACCCAAGCGCACACACGTGTCTTCTAATTCATCTCTGGTGATACGCACGTCGCTTTTCTCGTACTGGAGAGCTGTGAAGTCGTGTATCTCGGTCCTCAACGGCGCCGCGACCTTGGCGTCAAATACGAGACCTTCACCAAAGCGAGACTTGAGATGCTGGATGCTGCCCAGACACTGGAGCCCACCGTCGACCATGATCCCCACACGCGTGCACAGCGCCTCGCATTCTTCCATGCTGTGGGTCGTGAGCACAACCGATGATTCCTTGCTCTGCGTTGAAACCCGTGCGATCACGTCCCACATCGACCGTCTGGACACTGGATCCATCCCTGTGGACGGCTCGTCAAGCAGCAAGATCGTTGGCGACCCGAGCAAAGCGATCGCGACCGAGAGTTTGCGTTTGTTGCCACCACTCAGCGTCCCTGCGAGCTTGTTCTCATACGGAAGAAGGCTTAGCTGCGTCATTTTCTCGACCACCACTGCTTCCACGCCTTGCTTCGTGATGCCCTTGATCTGAGCGAATAGCTCCAAATGTTCGCGCGCGGTGAGCAGCTCATGGAGCGCATCGAACTGCGGACAGTACCCCATTTGTTGTCGGATGAGACGCTGTTCGCGTAACGAATCGTACCCCACCAGCATAGCATTCCCTTCTGTCGGCACGATGTCACCCGTCAGCATCTTCATCGTCGTCGTTTTTCCCGCGCCATTGACACCAAGAAAGCCGAAACACTCGACTCTCGCCAGCCCAAACGACAAATTGTGGACAGCGAATTTGTTTCCGTTCGAGTAAACTTTGCGGATACCTTGTAGCTTGATGATGTCGCAGTCGGCTCCACCAGAAGCCACTCGTTCTTGCTCTGAGGCCACGTCGGCATCGAGGGCCTCGACTTCAATGGGGATTCGTGGGTCTTTCGAGAGTCGGGCCTTGAGACGTGGAAAAGTGAGGGCGTAGTCGATTCCAACAGCTAAGGCGGAGTAGAGGACTGCGGTGATACCGAGAAACAAGAGCTCGTACCCAGCGTTCTCGAGGGCGAAGGGATCCAACGATTGCTTCTTGCCGTGAGGCCAGTTGCCACCTCCACTGTTGCGAATCTCCAACACAGTCAAATCCAGCAGCGCGGTGCTGAGAATGTAGAGCGGTGAGATGCGGAAGAACCACTTGAGCACGCGATTGACGTCCATGGTGCTTTCGACACGGTCAAAGACACGCGAGATGATCATCAATGCGAGGCCGAGAATCATGTTGAGCAGCACTGTTTTGGTCAACGCGGTGTTGTAGTCGGTGAAGAGGAATGACAAACAGTACGCGAAGGAGCACACCGCCAAGCCGAACAACACGAAGAGCAGCACGACCACAGTGAAAGGGTCGCTGGTACAGTCGAGGCATTGCTTCCAGCCGGCGAGAGACGCGATATCGTACACTTGGATCAGGATCAGCGCAGTCGCTGCAGGAACCACGTACACGAGGACGTCCCAGAGGTAGTTGCCGAGCCACAAGGCGACAAGATTCACTCCGGACACGAGCTGTTGGTGCTTGGAGTTGTGGTCTGGATGGCGCTCTTTCACGAGGAACACGACAATCGATGTTGGATAAAACGCAAAGGACAAGGCGACGAAGAAGCACGTGCTGAATGCCAGAAACCCGAAAGAAGCGCGGCAGTGGACTTGGTCGTCGGAAGTGGAGAGTTGTTGACCTTCAGTGATAAAGCCGAAACATCAGTGGATGGCTGGGCCTGCTTCGCGAGGACTCGGTAAATCGACTGGTCCCAAAGGCTCTTGAACAAGACCGATCCTTGTGGAACCGTCGTGTTGACCATCACATTGTAGCTGAGCATGCGCGTATCTGCTTCGGCGTGGAGGAGGAGTCCAGCAAACTGACCGACCTGGGCTTGCTTGTATCCACGTTCATGAACAGCTTCGCTGAGCCTCAGCGTGTACCCGGGCGCTTCCGTCAGATTTTGAGTTCGATCTGCGTACGTCACGCCGAAGACTGTCGGCGTATCGGTCGTAAATGGCGGGTTCTTGATCGCAGCCGCATCGAGTTGGACTGGAATCGCGCCGGAGAAGAACGTTTCTGCGTCAAGCACACTGTCATACAGGTCTCCGACGCTCTGTTGGCAAAATGCTGGCACCTGCAGTCGCTTTGTCGACACTTTCTGGCGTAATCCATCACTTAAGAGTGCGATCTTGTGGTCAGGCTTGGTGATTGTACCAGCTTTCAGCAGGGACAAGCCGAAGATCAGCATGTACACCGGCAAAAGCACACTGACAAAGCCGTACTTGCGATCCCGCTTCGCGATACGGAAACGCTTCTGGAAGACGGCCCACAACTGCTGACGAAACAGTGCGTTCGATTTCAGTCGCAGCGGCTTCGCACTCTTGATTGAGCCATCCGACACGGTCGACTTGGTGGGTGCTGCAGTTATTCCGTTGTCCACTACGGCTTCGTTCTCGTCCTTCTCCTCCTCGATCGATTGGTGCTCGCCCTC
This sequence comes from Pythium dissotocum, assembly GCA_023336355.1. Taxonomy (NCBI): domain Eukaryota; phylum Oomycota; class Peronosporomycetes; order Pythiales; family Pythiaceae; genus Pythium; species Pythium dissotocum. The sequence continues at coordinate 31,046 of JAADWY010000251.1, read as the reverse complement.
AGCCACTTCAGCCACCTTGATAAACACTTCTTCGATGGTCGTGACAGAAATGAGGCTCTCAAGCTGGCTATCGAGCGACTGGAAGAGCTCAGGATACCGTGCCGATGTATCGAGTGGTAGCTGGAAAGCGATCTCCGTGCCGACATTGCTGATCACACTGCTGTTGGGAATCCGACCGAGCACGAAGCTGATCACGTCGTCATCATTGCATCCCTCCTGCTTCACCATCGTGAGGTTATATCCAACTCCGTACCGGTTCTTCAGAAAGAGAGGCGACCCACAGCAGCGCAACTCGCCGTCGGCCATGATCGCGATACGATCTCCCAGGATATCGGCTTCGTCCATAAAGTGCGTCGTCAGCACCAATACTCGACCCTGACGATTGTTCATGAGGATCTCCCACGTACTGCGGCGTGAGTACGGATCCATTCCCGAAGTTGGCTCGTCAAGAAACACGAGCGAGCTGCCTCCCAGCAGCGAGATCGCCACCGACAACTTGCGCTTCATCCCACCGGAGAGAGCACTCGATGCCACGTTCCGCATATCTGAGAGTCCGACCTCCGCGATCTTGCTGTCGATCTCAGCTGCCAGTGTAGCACCCGAGTAGCCCTTGATCCTCGCGTAAAGTCGAGATGCTCGATTACCGTCAGAGTAGGATACAGCACGTCGTGCTGGAAGCAGATCCCGAGAGACTCACGAAGCTCGTTCATATCGTGTCGTAGCGACTTGCCCTGAAATGATGCATCACCCGCCGTCGGCTCCAACATGGCCGTCAGCATGGAGATTAGCGTCGTCTTGCCGGCGCCGTTGTGGCCCAACAGCACGTGATGTGACCCGCGTACATGTTGAGGTGCACGTTCTTCACTGCCACGTTCTTCCCACCGGGAACGACGAACTCCTTGCATAAACCTTGGACACACAGCGCTGTTCCGTCTCGTTCTTGCTCCACGAGATCTGCACTGGCGGCTTCGATATTGGGGTTGGTCACGGCAAAAGAACCACAGCGCCGTGCTCAGTCGATACTGATTCGCGACCGTCGAAATGTTGCCGAAATTCACGCCGACTTGAGTAGTTTCCGCCTTCGCAAACGTCTGAACGGCAAATGTCATGGCCGATGGAGCCAGAAGACTCACTGCGCTCTTCGCGGACTCGGAGGAAGCGTCCGTAAACGCGTTCGAGACAGCATACAATACGAAGAAGCCGATAATGCCGACGTACGTGCCTGTTCGCGCCCTCGAAAATACCGTGCTCGCCATGAACGCGAACGCGAGGACACTCACGTTGAACAGGAAGAAGAACAAGAAGGCCACGATCAGGCTTGAGCTCTCGAATAGACCCGTGCTGGCGGCGATGGCTTGGAGAATCGACGAAACTAGTAGAATGACGAGGTAGGTGATGTACCAGGAGACGATGATACTGGCTTCATTCACGCCGAGGATCTTCATCAGCTCTGGCGCACGCGTTTCACGCTCGGAAATCAAACTCACGAGGATCTTGGACAGCGGGAACAAGTAAGCGCGACCAGGAAAATGATCGGGAAAAGGTCCTGGATGATCGTGTAGAACGTGGATTTCGCGTAGGCTTCGATGGGGAACGGCGTCGTCAGTGCACCTAGGTACGGTTGCGGGGCTTGGCGCAGTGGCTTCACCAGCGCTTTCTTTTGTGAGTCCTTGAGCACCCCAGTCAGATCGACTTCACGCCCAGACACGCCACTGCCTCCAACAAGCTCCGAGAGGATCTGCAGCGTCGCGGGATCTTTCGTCGCTGCCTTCAAAAGTCGTGAATCAATCTCCGAACTGTTTAGTGCGGTCGAGTTCTTGGCCTGGCACTCGAGTGTCGTCGATTTGGAGCTGGCATTCCACACTGGCATGCAGTTCACGAACCGGGCGACAAGCGTCTGGAGCGTCATGAAGCCACCCGAGGCGTACTGCTGATACAGCGTCGTGTCGATGTCCTTCTGTAACGTATCCCACGTGGACTCGCCACTCGACACAGTCTGCGGCACGTAGCGAGCGTCTTGGCCTGCTGTTGGGCCGCATCGTGCACTCGATTGACGTGTACGTTCCCAGCTCATCTTCTGCCGGAAACGAGTTAAACACGATAGCACCGAAGATCCGCGGCTGTGACGTACGCGACGCGTACTCCTTGGATTTGATATACCCCTCCAGATCCGTCTCCGTGTCGTAAAACACCACGCTATCTTCCAATGACGGCACCACAAGCGACTCGTTCGCTGTGATATTCCACACCATCGTCGGATACCACTGCGCCAGCGTCTCGTAAAAGTACTGGCGTGTGAACGGCGCGTCCGGAACGATCACGATCTTCAACGGCGAGACGCGTCCACCACAGACCTCTGAGACCTTGAATGGCGACGACCCGTTAAGACTCACGCGACCTCCATACACGACTTGCTCCTTACACGCTGCTCTGTCATCGTCCGTGAACGTCGTCGCGTCGCGCGCCAATGCGAATGACAGCTTGTTCATGTGCAGCAAGAGCCCCGTAAGCGTCGTCTCTGGGACGGCGTATCGAGCTGCAAATGATGGCGCGATCAACGCGTTTCCGTCGCCGCCGTCGCGCTGGAAGAGGCTGAACGACGCGTCGTCGGCGGAGAAGCCAGCGGGCACGGCGTACTGCGGCGTGGCGTGCTTGACGGCGCTCATGACGGCCACGCAGAGTACGGGCGCGAGGATCTCGAGTAGAAGACTGAGCGGGGATTTCTTCTTGAGCCACCAGTTCTTACGCAGCAGCAGCGGCACGAAACGTAGTGGGTTGCGGTCGACCTCGGCCTTCGCGGGCGTAGCGACGGATGCGTCGGTGACGTCGTGGTCGCGCACGTACGGCGTATGCGGCGACGCGGGCTCCATGTTCACGTCAAAGTTGAAGTTGTTGGATGTTGTGACTTTAGTTTTTGTTGGCGATCTTCAAATTGTTGGAACTTTTTTGTTGGCGTTTTGAGTCACTTTGTTGGTGTTGGCGAATTCGGTTCTGTTGGCGTTTCTCCCACGTGAAATCGAAGAATGCGCGAACGGAAGTCGAAGCTCGAACGCGTTTACTAGCTTCATACGGTGACTAGCAGACACCCGCCGACATGGGGACAGACACGATGGTGGAAGGCGGTGGATGTGTCGGTCATAATCATCAGGCGCCGCTTACCGCCTCCTCGCCAATTCGTGGCGTGCACTTGGGGAAACCTTGAACGTTGGCTTCACAGCAGGCAAAGTAAACCGGTTTCCAACCGGTATTTTATCGTTGCTGCACCCATTTCTTCTGGATGGAGACGAACACACCGACGCCGCCTTTCTCTCCAGGTCATACACTTTGGTGGTTGAACTGCCGCGACTACGTAGCGACTGGTGTTCTGGTCGTGAATCCTGTCAGCTACTGGTATACCACATCCTATCCTGGCCATTCTCCCCTCTTTCCCAAGGGCACAGTCAAACCTACACACTTCTCTCATTCTTCGTACGGATTTGCTGTCAGTGCGAAGGAGGTTGCTAAGGAAACCACGTTCATATCAGTCGAGCTGTTCGATTCCGCTACCAGGATAATAGAATTAGGCTCGTCCTGATTCAAACTAGCACGAGTCAGGGATTGTCGTCATGCACTGCCCACTATATCTCGTTCCAGTCCATTTTTGGTTTCAGTAACCAGGGGCATGTATCCATTTCCCCTCAACTCGCTACTAGCACGTGTCCGACGCGTGTCTTCTGGTGCTACAAACGTGCTTCATGGTGACTTCCATCCAGTCATGAGCCGAGTCGTGGTAAATGAACGCCGTATTAAGAGGAAAGAGCGCATTTGGACTGAGACGATGCCAGTGGATGGGGCTCATGGCGTGGGGTGGGTCGCAGCTAACTACTGGACGCCTACTCGCACCACCAGGACGGCAGGGCTCTGAAAGGATACCCCGCTCACCACCAGTATGGCACGGTACAGTAAATAACAGGTCGTGAAGAGGACGGCTACGTAGACCCCCTCACGAGACCTCATTGTTCAAAAACACTCTCCACTACCAAGCCTCCATCCAAGAGCTACCTTCTACTCCTTCATCGATACCATGAAGACCACTGTCGCCCTCGTCGCCGCCGCGCTTGTCGCTACCGTGTGTATCGACCCGACCCTGGGAAAGCGCTCCTACCTCCTTCGTATCCCCAACGGATCCAAGTTCACCATGATCTTGGGCCACCCGTCGCTGACCAACCGCAGCACCAACGCGTTCGGCGCCCAGTTCAAGCAGTTGGGCCTCAACTGGACGCTGCCGCTGTGCCTGGCGAACTACCCGAACACGACCATCATGAACGGCGCGGCGTTTGGCGACCCGTGCTGCGTGTGGAAGATGGGTGACGTGCCCTACTTCAACGTCAGCAACTGGACCGACGTGCCGACCATCGCGTACAAGTGCAACACGACGCTGCCGACGCTCATGCCAACCAACACCACGACGGCACCGAACGTGACGACGACGGTGACGCCCGTGCCAACGACCTTGTCGCCGCTTGCGACGACCGCCACGCCAGCTCCTACCACGACGACGGTTACCCCAGCACCGACCACGACGACTGTGACCCCAGCGCCTACTTCGACGACGGTGACTCCGGCGCCGACTACAACGACGGTGAAGCCTATGACGACCACGGTGACGCCAATGCCCACGACGACCAAGCCTGTGACCACGTCGCCAGCGACGACGCGCCCGACCATGACCACGCCGCCTCCAACGCAGAAGAAGACCAAGAAGCCTACTCCGTCGAACCCGTCCCACTGCAACACGGGAGACGAAAGTGACGACTCGGAGAACTAAAGCGCTACGGCACGATTGACTGGCCTTGACGTTCTTTGAAAGAACGAGGGGGTGAGGACAGCAAGCCGTGGAGTGGTCTCAGCCAATTTGCATACATACTGCGTTTAGGAGCTTCAGTAGGATCCAGGAAAAACCGGTCTCTTTCAATCCTGCAACGGAAGCAGTGATCGAAGAAACCCACTAACGTGAATACATGGCTCTCTTTCATTCATATTTTATCACTTTGTGAGGAATTCGGTCGAAACGACGTGTCATGCTGCTTCGTACGTGGAGGAAGCAGTCACAAAGGCTTTTCACCGCCATCAAACATGCAACGCGACTCGTTTTCTATTTTTTATGGGGTTTTGGTGGGCTGTGGGGCAGCCTTTTCAGTGGAAATGCAGTATGTAGACATTGAAGAACCGAGAGAACCCAGCGAGGTTCTAACTGATCGTGATGCGGCACGTCACCATCGCCACTTGCGCCTTCGTCTTCGGGTTCACCACAGGAATCGACAGGTCTTTGTCCACTGTGAGCTTGTCAACTTCGCCAACACCGATCACAGTGCCGCTCACCAGCGATTTCAGCCTCTGCGAGCAGCGCAGCAAGCTCCGGCTCAGGGACGACGGCTTCTTGTTGACTCGGACGACGAGTTGGCACTCGAGGAGCTGATCGTTCGACTGAACGCCTTCAAGGTCAAATGTAGCCACGCTGCTCGTCGCCAACGGATCCGTGTCATCGGTGGGTTCGCTGGTCTTGCCTTCATCGTTGCCCGTCTTGCTCACAAGGGACGATTCGTCGATCAGTTCCCAGTGACAGAAGATCTCGCGCAAGTCGTTAAGCACCGTGATCTTCTCGATGACCAGCTTGTAAGTGACCGTAGGCTTCGCAGACACTGTCGATATTGCTGACGCCATGCTGACTGGCGAAGGCGATGGGACGGACCTCCCAATCGAGCACGGAGTGAGTTTCCTGTCGCCCTCGCTCGCATCAATCTCCTCACGGCTTGCCCAGACGAAGTGACCTTCCACATTCACTGCGGGCTCCAGGCCAGACATCTTGGGAATCATTAGAGGGTGGAAGCCGTGATCCATCTTCAGAGCCAGCAGATTCTGAAGATGGATCACGGCTTCGCCAGGTGTCATATTCTTGTCTGTCGACTTGAACGAGTTGGACTCCAGACCTTGCATCATGTTGTGAAGTGTGGTTGCCTTGTTGACCACAGCATCGATATCTGTATCACACAATACGTCAACGACTAGCTCAAAATCATGACGAGCGGAGGCCGCTTGGTATGGACTCACGCGGCTGGAGGAGATCCATGGAGACAAAATCTGGAAGGACATTCGACAAAAACGACAGTCCGACCTACAGTACCACAGTCGCCACCAAATACACCCACCAAGTCAGCGCATCCCAGTAATTGGCCGTCACCTTCTCCAACAAGTCGTACCTGGAGCTTGGATCCGTGGTCGGCTAAGAACTTCGGAGGCAGCGACAATACGATGGGCTCGTTTTCGTGGCAGCACTTGTACGAATAATCACTCAACATCCGGACTTCCACTTGTTTCTTGTCTTTGCTGCACTTCAGCGTCCATATCGCAGGGAAGAGGCGAAGGGTGGGGTCGCTAATCACGGAGTTGTGGATAGCTGCGAGTGTTTCCTGAGTCTCGTTGTTAGCGTCCTGCTTTCGCAACTGATTCTGGTCGTTCCAATAAGCGAGCCATCCTCGCGGTGGCAACCACGACTTGTTTTTTCGATCGATCTTCTTTCCCGATCGATCCTCGGTGTCGAGTAGGTTGGTCACTTCCTGAAGACTGTGTCGTATGCTGATACCTTTTGTATCAACAGTGTACTGAGAGACAGGTACCCGAGGATATTCGCCGAGCACGGATCCCATCGCCGCTGCGTACGGAACGATACGCCTCCACGCCGTGTCACAGTTTTTTCCAGCAACTTCGACCCTGATAACGTCCATCGCGTCCTTGATACCACTTGTAATAGCGGCGACTGCGCTGACATCGCCGTTCACAACGTCGTGGAAAACAGTCCGATGTGACGTCACACGCTTCCCAAAATCCTTGCACTCGCAGGCGAATTGAGTAAACACCGTCTCCGAAACTTCGACCGACAGCTCGTATTCCCAGCAGACAGAGGCGTTCGTGACGATACGCTCGCGTACTAGAAGCGACTCTTGCTTGGTCAGCGGTCCGAGTTCTTCGCTCTTTCGGTCGTCCCAACACGCTGGAACGATCATGTCAGACTCCGCGGTCATCTTGCCTTTGTGAGCTGGGTACGCGAGTTGCAAGTGCAGGAGCGAACATTTCAGCTGAAGAGTGTCGTTATCATCGAGCTTCTCCCAGAGGCGGCACTGCTTGAGTGAGTCGTGAGCCACACGGCCTTCGGTCTGGCCAAGCTTGACAATCTCGTTTAGGCTTTGCGCGACAATTGTCGGAGACAGAAACGCTGTCCTCGCAAAGGCGTTGCCGTTGCCTGCACCCTCCCGAGGAAACCACACCTTGCCAAGCGCGTGGAGATCATTGAGACAGGCGATGCACTCGTTTACCGTCAAGTCGTCGATCGTCTTCATCATCTTGAAGAGAGTTCGCTTGTCCACCATATCGACCGCTCGCCTGGTTCCTTTCGTTTGGTGCTGGATGACACGTAGTATCTTTGTATGCTTGGGTCCCAACGGGAAGCGGTGCTCGCCCTTGTCGATGATCGCATTAAGTACTTGATCCCGAGCTTCAGCCACGTTTTTGCAGCTCACGATGACCCATTTCTGAGCTAAAAGCTGCTCGAACTGTGTATCCCAGCCGAACACGTCATCGTCGCGAGCGTCGTCACCATCATCTGCAAATGTGTTCTTCCACTTCGCTACACGTCTTCTGAAGTCTGCCTCGATCTTGGTGCCGATAGATGTTGGATCTTTCAAGCGATCTGATTTTGTTCCGACGACCAGAAACTCGGCGTTCTTGTGACGCGTGACGATCAGTCGAACCCACTTGAGGATGTGCTGTGAGACGAAACGATCCATCGTTTCTTCATGCCGCATTTGCTTGGCGTACTCGCGAAGATCGACACAGACCATGAACACGGTTCGTTCCGGGAAGAAGCGGGACAGTGCTCCCTGAAAGACCTCGAGACCTTGGACATCCCAGAACGCGACGTGATTGTTGCCTTGGTAACATCGAACAACGTCAATACCGACGTGGCGATGGTCGCGATGGTTGAGATACGGTTTCCACGCCTTAATCGACTTGACCAGACTCGTCTTGCCCGAGTTGCTTGCCCCGAGGACGCAAACTCGTTGATAATATGTCGTGCGCTGCAGTACCGATTTGCCCAATTCACGAAAGTGCGCCTCCACAGCAAGTGGACCACTTTGGATTGCCGTCCACGGGATCGGAGTGAGATCGTAGCCGGCTGCTCTCTCTCGCAACCACGTTTTCACGCTACATACGAGTGCTCGCACGACTTGAGGATCCTGCCGTGGACCCTTGTTATACCAAGCAACCTCCGACTCAGTCATTTCGCACCTTGGGTCGTAGCTATCGTTCTCATAGTCCTCGGCCCCATAGTACGAGCGGAGATAGTCAGTATCGTCCATCACTGATGGAGGACGATACAGACTGTCTCCGCTCACGACCGAGCTGTCATCGTCTGAATCTTCGCCATCACCGTCACTTTGATTGCTCTCCTTCTCGTCACCGCCTTTGCCATCTTCGTGGTCTTCGTGGTCTTGGTTGTCTTCATCGTCAGTTTTCCCACTGGTGGGATCAACGTGACTGCTCTCATCGCTCACATCTTCATTGTTGTCATCACTGTCCTTATCCTCATCGTCACCGTCGTCTGGGCCACGTGCACGCTGCTCTTTATCGTCACCACTGTCCTCGTCACCGTCGTCACTTGCGTCTTCTTCACTACTGGCACCATCCCCTTCGCTGTTGTGGTTGCTTCCACTGATCTCATCATCTTCGTCTTCATCTTCGTCTTCATCTCCGCCATCAACATCGCTCGCTCGTGAGTTCGTGTCTTCGCTAGCCGCCCAACGGTCGAGCACGTCCGCGTAATCCCTTTTCCATGCTGCTCCATGAGAAAGAAGCGCGAATAGGATGTTCACGAGCTCTTCTGAAAACCATGGGCCGACCGTCAGCGCAAGTGATATTGGTGTGGAGCCATCCTCTGTCGATATGTCGGTGTTGGCCTCCTTCTCCAGAAGAAGTTGGACTAGATCATCATCCTGTTTGTGGGCAGCATCGTGAAGCACGCTCCATCCATCCTACGTGGTAAAAAAAGGAATTAGAGCCTTGTGAGAAATGACCAAGAGATGTAATACGTCCAGTGCCTGCCACCCACATCATCTTTTATGTCGATGAGGTTCTCAGCGCCTTGGCTCAGCAGAAACTGGACGTCCTGCCGCCAATCCGAATTGTTGCTTTTGCTCCGTCGAACAGACACATGCAACGCCGTCTCTCCTGCCTAAAAACCCACGGGGGCAAACCCACGGAGTCAATTTGAATGCTGGATCCAGAATAAAGCGAGGACATCACACGCACCGTGTCCTTTGCTCCGAGATCGAGTCCTTCGTCGAGAAGGTACGAAACGAAATGTCTATCTCCCTGCTTGACAGCGACGTGGAGGAGCGTCTGCGACATCTACTTGGACATCCATCATCAGCCCAACTGAAAGAATCACGAGAGAGCGCGTCGTTGCCATACCTTTCCGCCCACTGCCGCGACATCCAGTCCTCTGCGCACGAGGTCTTTGAATATCGCCAGTTGTTTCCACTTCATGGCATCCTTGAGCAATGATCGTTCTCGTCCCTGCAAATCACGATCCCACACATGCTGACTCACGGTAGCTGGCTTTACGACTGTGGAATGAAGTGCAGTACCTTCATGAGTGACTTGAGAATGCCATCATCTTCAAGATACTGGATGAGGTCACTCCGACCGGATCGAAGAGCCACATTGAGCACAGATCGCTGTGGTGCCTAGGAAATGAATACCACAGGCTGGTTAGGAGGCAAGGAGTGTATGCCACGTATCCAATTTACAACGCTGAAATATACCTGTGCAGCTTCCTCATGTACGGGGAGTCCATGGGCGATGAAGTGCTCGAGGATGTAGTCACGACCCCCAATATCGCGCTGTGCAGATTCGTCGTACTACCATCAAACCACGTCAGCCAGGCCATGGGCATACACACCCACACTCGTCGAAGATGGAGCGTATACCTTGGCAATACCACGCTCGACAAGAAGTCGGATGACGTTAGCGTCTCGGCGTTGGACTGCTTTCGACATAAGCGCACTCGCTACGGGTGACTCATTCTAAAGACCCAAATCAGTATTCCCAACTTTCATCGAACGAGCGACTTCACTTACCTTGTAGTTCAATTTGAAGCCTCTTTCAAGCAGGAAGGCGATCATTTCGACACTCGCATGCTGAACTGCAAGCTCCATCACTTGTCTGTTGACCTGCTAGATTGGATCAGAACCATAGACTAGTACATTTCGCAGAGAGATACACGCTCCGTACCGGGCTAGTCGTCACGGGCATCAGTTTCCAATCGAGTTTCTCGAGACACCGGATTACGGTCATGTCGCCGTTTTTGACGGCAGCCTTCAAGACTGGGTCTACGCGCTCCTTCGCGATTCTGCGAGCATACTTTGACTTACCTGTCGCTCGTTGCTCGATATTAAGGCGAATGCCGTTCGCCACCAAGTACTCGATGATCTCTTCGTTTCCACTCTCGACTGCCATCCGCAACAAGATTGCTTTTTCCTGGTAGAGGAGCTTGAGGCCTCAGCGTAAGATTCATATAATACTTGGAGTGCCAAGAAGATCAAACACAGTACTACTATCTCACCTTGTCGCGTGCAGTTAACGATGATGAATCTTTCCCTCGTAGATCGAACAGAACTGTCTTGAGAACTTCACGCACGAGCTCCACTCGTTGGTACTTGATCGCTGCTCGCAGCAACAGGGTTCGACTCTGCATAACCAAACAAGCTAAGTGAGTAGGTCTTCCCAGCGATCTCTTCATCGGTTTAAAAACATCAGAAGCACTAGACCTGTTTGTTGACGGTCTTCTTGAACATCTTCTCGGCCGTCTCCTGGTCGATGGTCTTGAAGACCAATGTCCGAAGGAAGTGAATCACGTTCTCATGGGCGCCTTTCACAGCAAGGTCATGCACCGTGTCGCCATTCTACCGAAGAAAGAAACCACAGTGGATCACCAAACCGCAAGCATGGGTGTGTGAGAGTGGACCATAAGGCATACCGCGTTACGCGTATCCCAGTACTGGTCTATTCTGCTGAGCCGGTGTTTCGGGATCCTCAACGACACCAGATACTCCACGATCGATAGTGCTGAGTCTCCAAGTTCCACAGCTCGATGAAGCGGTGTGAATCCGTTCTATAGATCCATTCAAGAATACACAGCGTCAGCTTTCGTGAAAACCGACACGAGGCACTGTTACTACTGGATTCACGAACCGAGTCTTGCGCGTCCAGCTCTGCGTTGTTCAACACCAAGAGCCTCACTTTGGCCATTGCCTGCTGCTTCGATACCACTGCCAGATGCAATGGAGAGCAATAGTCCTGTGAGGCCAGAGCACACAAGTCGATAAGTTATCAATCGTTCACCTGCCACCGGTTGTTTTTGAGCGATTTGTCTGTCGTCTACAGTACTTACGTCGCGCTTGTTATCCATGGCGTTGACATCGCAGCCACTATTCACGAGGTTCACAACGTCTTCTCTTGAGCCCTTCCAGACCGCAGCGTGCAGCTTCCCCTGCGCCGCAAAGCGGGCGTCCTGTCATTCTCGTCGTCGCTCTCGCGTCCGCTTTCCATCGCGGATGCTCTCTTGCTGAGAGAATTCCCAAACAAAGCACGACTCGCTACGAGGGGGACAAGATGATTGTGCGGTCCTCGGTCGCATGATTCACGCAAGCGGCCTCCTCTCACAGTACAAGAAGTGCTTGCGCCGTCGCATTGTCGAACTGACTGAAGCCGCTGCAGTGGAGTGGACCTCTTCGAGTGATGAGCTTTCAGGAAGAAATGATATGGAATCAGTCGAATCATCAGACGCCGCGCCTGTTGGAGAAGTAGTGTCATCTCCGAAGACTGACATTCTGTACCCAAACCGCCGAACTGTCTCTCTTCGTCAAAGTACGAAAGGGTCACTCTATCGAGGTCTGTCACAAGACGCCTTTGACTGAGCAGCTCCTCTTCCATTTCCACGTCTCTCCTCCAGTCCAGTACGCGAGCATCATGGCGACGCTGCCGCTGACGGCGCTAGCGCCCATGGAGCCACGCGACGGCGCCCACGACAAGACAGCGGCGCTTGTGATGACCTGCTCGGCCATGCTGTCACTCGCACTCGCTCTACGGCTTCTCGTGATCTGTACCATCAAGCGCAAGCTTCGCGCCCAAGGCCACAGTAACCCGCAACGCCAGCGCTCGCTCAAGATGCTGCAGCACGCGCTGGACGTGAGCGTGTACATCGTGCTGTGGTACGGCATCAGCATCGGCATGACGCTGTTCAACAAGTGGTTCTTACGCGTCTGGACGGGCTCTGGGTACCCGTTTGCGACCACCATGACGTGTCTGAACATGTTCCTCAAGTGCGCACTGTCGCGACTAGCGAACCAGTGCAGCCCCACGAAGATGAGCCAGCTCAGACGCGACGTGTACTGGAAGCTCGCGGTTCCTATCGGTCTGTGTACGAGTCTGGACATCATGCTGTCGAATCTGTCGTTCTTCTACATCACGGTGACGTTCTACACTATCGTCAAGTCCGGTGCCAACGTATGGAACCTGTTGTTCTCTGTGTGGCTCGGCCACCAGCGTGCGTCGCTTGCGTTGTTCACTGTCATCTTGCTCATCTCGTCGGGTATTGGACTCGCCAGTTACGGGTCCACGCAGTTTGAACTCCACGGCTTCATTCTCGTGCTCTCAGCCTCGATCATCGGCACACTGCGGTGGGTTCTCACACAGTCTCTGCTCAAGGAAATGGACGAGTCGTCCAACCGCATCCTCGCGGTCGTGTACTACATCTCGCCTGCCAGTGCTATCGGGTTGCTGCCCATTGCGATCTTCACAGAAGGCCAGGAGCTCATCAAATCCAAGTTTGTATCGGACTCGCACTTGCTCGTGATGTCGCTGTTGTTCATCTTCGTGAGTGGCTGCTTCGCGTTCGCGCTCATTTTCGTGGAGATTCTGCTGGTGAAGAAGACGTCGGCGCTGTCACTGGGCATCGCTGGAAGCTTCAAGGACGTCGTCCAAGTGTTGTTGGCCGTGGCGATCTTTGGTGACCAGCTCAGCCCCATCAACGTGCTCGGGCTTGTCGTTGCGACGTGTGGCATGCTGCTGTATACGTTCATCAAGCACAGTGAAGCCAACAAGTCGACGAGGTATTCGCAGCTTCAGACCGCGGACTTCCAGTCGCCCAGGGAGAAGCCAGAGGTCGGCAGTGATGGCCTGTCGCCTGTCGTGGTCACCATGGAGGAACTGAACGGCGCCACGACCTCGGCGTCGGCCATCGCCTCGTCCGCCAAGGGCTCAGGCTCTGGGGTTGAGCTCAGAAGGAGAGAGAGCAAAGAGTACAGCCACGATGCCGCCATGACGCACGTGTAGATCGGAAGGTTCTGAAATTGATACCTACTTTACAATAGACACCAACGAGGGTTCCGAAAACTCGCCGAGTCAGGAAAAGATACTGAGCTCATTCAGGTAATTTAAAACCAGCAGACTCAACTCCACCACGTCCGTCAGTCGTGGGATCATGTATCATGCCAGTTAGTGAAATCATTCAGTACGGTGCAAGAGTGCAGTAAAGTCCAGTGTGAGCATCCGCTCTCCATCGCACACCGATAATCATACACCTATTTTACTGTTAGATAGTTGGCTTTGCTGTCATCACTCACGGTCTCAGCTAACAGCCAGCTGCTGTCTGTGACAGAATGAGTTCTTCTGTGAGCAGGACGCACGCAACCGAATCGACTTGACTCATTCTCTCCATGTGTGAAGCCAAATACATCTTAGCGTGAATGCATGGCGTCCGTCCCACATGGCGTCTGGACGGATGCTCATGCTGTTGAGAAAATGAGTCAGGAGGCTGCTTCTCAAGTGTGTAAAAGACTGAACGGCCACGTGGTCTGCTCTCGCATGTAGCCAGGATCCGGGTGGCGATTACCTCGTTTGTCTGGCTGTGGTCGGTCTCAGGAGCTCAAACCCTGTACAATCGACCAATAATGAAAAAAGAACCCCCTTGAACTGGGCCGAGATTTTCACCGTCCGAACGTAGAGACAAACATACAAACAGAGCCAACGGATGGCTCGTCAGCAGCCACGCGGCTATCTAGCGAGACGAGTCGCCGACACACACGTTGGACTCCACCAGGGCCTCGCCTCCCCATCCCCACTTCACATATTTACCTGTCCACCTCACGAGCTATGGGCCTCCTCGTCGCCTCCTCTTCGTCTTTGCGTGATGCCGTCTCAGTCCTCTCCTACGTCGCGCTCGCCACGGGCATCAGCGTCGCCATGACGCTCTTCCTCAAGTGGTTCCTCCACGTCTGGAGGGGCACAGGATACCCGTTCGCCACGACCATGACGTGCCTCACCATGTTCCTGCAGTGGTTCTTCTCGTACATGCTGCAGACCCACACCGGCAGCAAGACTCCACCGCCACCACTGTCTCGTGCAGTCTACTGGAAGCTGGCTGTGCCCATCGGCCTCTGCACGTCCCTCGACTTCCTGTGCTCCAACTTGGCGCTCACCTACATCACTGTCACGTTCTTCACCATTGTCAAGTCGGCTTCCCACGTCTGGACGCTGCTCTTTTCGATCATGCTCGGCCACCAGCGGGCCTCGTGGTCGCTGTGTCTCGTGATCCTCTTCATCTGCTGTGGCATCGCGTTGTCCAGCTACGGCTCCACGTCTTTCGACGTTCGCGGGCTTCTCCTCGTGCTCGCCGCCTCCATCTTCGGCACACTGCGGTGGGTGCTCACACAGTCGCTACTGGAGGCTCTGGGCAAAGACGTTGTGGTCTCCTCGTCGTCAATCTCGTTCTCCAGACTCGACAGCGAGCCCCCGACCAAGTCCAAGATTCTCATCGTCGTCCACCACATCTCGCCGTCCAGTGCGTTGGGTCTCGTGCCAGTGGCGATGGCTATCGACGGCAAACAGCTCATCTACTCGCAGTTCGTCACGCAGCCTCGGCTGCTGTCTTTCTCGCTGCTGCTGATCTTCGTCACTGGCTGCTTTGCGTTCGCTCTGCTCGTGGTTAAGATCGTGCTCATCAAAAAGACCTCCGCGCTGACGCTGGGTATCATCGGCAGCGTGCGAGACATCACGCAGATCATCTTGGCGGTGGTGTTGTTTGGCGACTCATTAGGAGTCGTCAACATCATCGGCCTGACGATTGCGACTGGTGGTATCTTGTTGTACTCGCTGCTAAACCACCAAAAGAACGACAGCGACACCGACGAAGAAGACCCCGAAGACGCATACGAACTGAGCACAAACACACCAACAGCAGTGGAAAAGAAGCACAGCAACCGACTCGGTGACTCGCCGTGCTGATCGGAGATCAGGTATTTCAGCACCATAGCAAGCAAATGAAAATAGAACAACGCAACCGAACGAAGATCGGAAGTGCTTCGAAGTATCAATCATAGAGCCGACCTCGTCGTTACGCTAAACAAAGCGTTCCCCCCGTCAGCCTTTCCCTAGCCCATTGGCTGCAGCGCGTAGCGGAGTAATAAGAGCTTCTTCGCTGTCCTGACCGAGGTTCTGTGTTTGGATGCGCAATACCCGCTCATCTAAATATGGTCGTGAGGTGGAGTCAAGTTCCAACAGTGCGGATTCGTCGTGAGGGGATCAGAAGCCGAGGGGGTTACCACGATGCATTCCCTCGTGAACGAACTCACTCGCTCATTGAATTGCTCACTCACTTCCACTCTTTTTCCTTGGCTGAGTCATCCTTTCAGCATGCGAGCCCTCTTGCGTCAGCTCATTATCAGGTGGGAGTCATGCCAAGTCGAGCTCCACGGTCGGTACTCCGTCAGCCAGCTCACGGCGTTGGCCCACTACGAGAAGTCCTCCAGCTCACTTCACGTTCTCGCTGTGCTTCTGTTGACCCCGCTCCCATGTACGATTCAGCTTGTGGCAATCGAGTTGATACCGTTGAAGCCTGCGTTTGTGGGCGGACTCGCTTCTCAAGGCGCCGCGTACTGGGTGCGAACGCTGTACTCGTCTCTCTCGGTTGCCTTTATGGTCCTCACGCAGTTCAGTTACTGCTCGCCTGGGCTGCCGCTTTCGACCACGACGCTGACGGTGGTCTCACTCGCCATCATGACCTCGACGACGCTCACGTTCCTGTGTCTGCATCTGCTGATCGGCTTCCCCACGCCGTTCCTGTACGCCATAGAGGCTCTCTTTTGGCAGGGGTCTCTCGTCGTGGCGCTGGTGTACTTGTGGGGGGACAGGTTTCGGTCGAACCTCGAGGCTCGACAAGATCTCATCCGCTATGGATCGTTCTGGAACGCCCAGTCGTTGATGATCGTCGTGTATCCGGCAATGACGTACGTCTTCCGTACACTGGATGGTCACTACCAGACCCTGTTCTCCATGGTGCTGCCACTAGTCAAGCTCGTGATCAAGAACCTTGCAAGCCAAGGCGTTCACCGACTCGAACAGTACGCGGCCATATGCGTAACGTTCAGCGTCGACGTCTTCCACGCGCTGTTCTTTGCCAGCGCGATGCAGTCGTCTAGAACCGTCGGTACCCTCGCCATCGCTGTCGTCGTTGACGTCTTCCAGAGTCTTGTGGCGGTGTATGAGGTCCATACGGTCTTGGGTCGAATCCAGCGGCTTCAGCTCTCGATCCGAGCCCACGAGTCCAAGGACGCAGTCCTCAATAGACCACTCGCCACTGACACTGTGGTCGTGAGCCCGATCCAGCCTGCAGCTAGTAGTGCACCCCTATACGAGGCTGTGGCCATGCTGGCAGCAAGCCGCGAGCTTCGCGAGCACCCGCAGATCGCGTTGCCTCGTCATGCTGGTGGCTTCCGCAACCGCGACTCGCTTCGGTACCAGTCCACACGCGTGGCTGCTGCTGCCGGTCCTGAAAAGGCTATCAGCAAGACCACGAAACAGCCAGTTCACCACAAGGAAACACTCACCGCGATCGACCAGCAACAGGCGCTGAACGTGGCAGACCAAGCGAGACTCTGCTTCGTACAGGAGACAGCTCAACTCATGTCCATGGCCGAGTTTTACGTACTCATCGAACTTACCGAAGTCATCGTGACTGCCGTGTATGGTACGTTTGACTGGCCCCTTGCTTTGGTCGCGTTTGATCTATGAGACTCTGACTTCTGCTTTGGGATTTTCGCGTAGCTTTTTACCTGGGTGTCATGTTCTTCCTGCCGAATCGGTACAACTTCTTGCATCTCAAGCACCTGTCCGACGAGCAGTACCTGGATACACTCGCGTACGTCGCCAAGTACGCAGCGTACGAGTTCTTGTCCCTGCTGGTACTAGTACTCGTGCTCCGACGCATGCTCGGCATCTCTCCGATCCGCCACGTGCGTTCACGCTCGAAAAGAACTGGCGTCTGGCGCAGTCGCTGCTCACGGTCTGGGTCTTCTTCCCTATTCAAATGTCTCTTGATCATCTTGGTAGGTGCATGCGTGACTCAGTTGGGTGAGCTCATCCAAAAGGAGACTGACAAAACGGATTTGGCAGGCAACGACTACACGATGAAGTTTGAGTGGCTTCACAAGATGAACCCGTGAGCATTCATTTGCAGGAAACCGTGGGTAGACCCGATTTTCAAGACGAACTTGCGTTGACCCTGACTACCGGCGTTGTTAGTTCCGTTAGCGAAGTCAGCAAGACAGTAATTTCGTTCGATAGACACTCACCTCGTGCGACGATAAATACCTACGTGTATGACAGGTATGCCTTAGCCCAAAAAGTGCGGGATGTACTCGCGCACGAGTCCGTCACGACACGCCGTAAACACGCGTCCAGTGGTTGCAGAGACTGTGAGATCACGCACTGGATCGTACTGCGGACCAGAGAGTTCTGTCGAGATGGACGGCGCGGTGTTCGATGGACGCACGACGTGGCTCCAGTTGGAGCAGGCGCCGTCGCTCTGGGCCGTCCACACGCTTCCACGGTCGTCGTTTGGGACCACGATACGGTGGATCGATGACTCGCTACGTGACAGCACATGCAATGGAGAGCTAACACAAACACAGACAACAACAGAGTCAGAATACTAGAAAATAGGATACATACAGCCGAGAATGCAACGGACTTGGTCTGTCGGATGTCCCACGCCATGAGAACGCCGTCCTCGCCACCCGTCAGCAGCGTCGGGATGCCGCCTTGCGTCGTCGCAGCACACGAAAGAATCGACGCCGTACCGCGTAGATCCATCGCCTGTAGTTCATAATCAAAACTCCAGCGTCAGACTCAAGAGCTCTTGTCCCAACAGCTACAATAGAAGGATCCCGCACCAGTTCACGCGCGCGCACATCGATTCCCAGCACTTGGCCGTTCTCGAGGCCTGCAAACAGCAGCTTCCCCTCGGTTTCAAACTCGTTTGGACTCGGCTCGTGATCACACTTTGACGTGAAGCTGCCCGTCGCGTCCTCCAGCAACGCAAGACACTGGGCGGCACTGCGCTCTTCGTTGTTCCACGCCGCCACGATCTGCTGGTTGCCACAGCACCACAAATGCACTGCACCGTCCGATGCACTCGCTGTTCATCACCATCCATCAATCAATAGAAACATCATCAGTTTTAGCATCAAACCATCAATGGATACCGTAGAAAGGCGGCACGTACACACGACGTTCTTGCCTCGGCCGACGACTGCGAGGTCCAGCACGCCGCCACGGTGGCCCTTGAGAACAGCAGCACAGCGTCCGGTATCCACGCTCCAAATGCGCAGCGTGAAGTCCAATGAGCTAGTCAGCAGTACCTTGCCACTTGGGAAAAACGCCGTGCGCGTCACGTCCATGACGTGGCCTGTGCACTCTCGAGCTACCGTGCGTTCGTTCACATCCCATAGCACGCACTTGCCGTCGGCAGCACCAACTGCCATATAAGCCTCGTCCTGTGCCACGTCGATGCTGAAGATCTGCTTGCGAGGAGCTCTGGTGGGCTGTTGATCCTCTGGGACGACGCCCGTGGAACACGGATCCACAGCCTCGCGAGGCGCCTGGAAAACCACGCGCGCCAGGTCGTCTGCGCCGCTTCCAGCAGCGGCAGCACGCACTTCAATCCAATCGCGTTCGCGCTTCGTGATCTCCACGAGATGCGCGTTGTTGTCTTTGCCGTGGGTCGCTGTAGCCGCATCGTTCATGGGCACGTCGAAACTGGCGTGGACGTGGCTTTCCACGGCCACAGTGGGCTTCTCGCCGTCGGAGAAACGCGCAGAGCGTTCGTAGACGTTCAGCCAACACGCTTCTTGCTGATTTTTGTGCCAATCGGGCTGGAGATCCATGTAGAACGCACGCGACGTCGCCATGATGCGCGGTTGCTTTTTGCCGTCGTTGCCTTTTTCGTCGCGGTTGGAAAATGATGGATCCCCCATAACATCATCCACTAAGTTCGCATATACTAAGTATGCCTGGCTTCTTTAAGTTCGCAGCGAGACGAGAGTGATGTTAAATCAGTGCGAACTTAATGCGCCTGTTTGTTCCATGAAAGGTCGCATGGAAAGATACGTTCGTGCCAATTATTCTGCTGCAGTGACGAGCACGAAGATGACGACGGCGGACGCGGATTTGATGAACAACAAGCCGCTTCCACGCGTGCAGGAGACGCGGTTGAAACGCGCGGCGACCATGGCGACGTATCTGCGGTCGGCGCTTGGCCGCGCGAGCGAGAAGCTGGTCGCAGGAGCGGCTGAAACGACGACTGAAAATGAAGAAGATTTGGAGGAAGGGGAACCGAATCAAGACGACAACCAAGCTGTGGAGAAGGTAAATGAAGAAGACTACATGGCAAAGCGTGTGGAAAAGTCTGAGAGATGCGAGAGTGGGACGGCGAGCTCAAGTGGACGCACCGACGAGGCGCTAGAGCTCCAGCCGCATGAGGGTGAGCCGACGGAGACCAAGGATGAGGCGTTTACGGTCCATGTGGACTCACAAGAGACAGCAGAGACGGAGGACAAGCAGCATTTGGATACCAAGGAGCGTGAGAGCAAGGCTTGGACGTATTGTGACGTGCTGCTGCAGTCGGACGACCACGGGTTGGGGCTGAATCTCTGCGTAGCGGTTCCGCCGGAGAGCTTCCCTCATCGAATGACCCAAGAAGGAGACAGAGTCGTCATGGTGGTATCGTTCCGGCGACTACATGACAAGGACACGGGACCTGCTGAAAGCTCTGGTCAGATCCGGGTCGGCGATGTCCTCGATTCCATCGATGGCTTCCCAGTCGAGTCTCTCGAGGCAGTGGCAAACGTCTTCTCAATGAAACTGGAATGTGGCACAAGGCCATTCGTGCTGCTGCGCTTCCTACGCCAGTCGAAAGAAGGCAGCGTTGATACTGAGATGCCTCATACTCCGTTGACGGCCCTTACCCAAGAGAAACACAGCGGAAGTGATGATCTGTGGACGCGTCGTCCGGACGTTGCGATGCTCATTCGTGAGCTCGTGGTCAAGAACCAAAGACTCGAGGAGCAAGTGCTCGCTAGTCGCCTCAAGCAGGACGAGCAACGTATCCAACTGGAGCAGCTTCACACGCTGTACGCCAAGACTCAGCTAGAGAGCTGGAGCGCGTTCTCATTGCCCAAGCCACTGAGTTTGCGAGCGCCTTTCAACATGAGACGACCCAGCGACGCCTCCTCTAAAGCCAACAGCTCACTGTCGACAGCTGCCGCTCGTTTGATCGGCGTGGTGAATCCAGCGCAGTACGATGTTGAGTTCGCAGTGAACGCTGAACGCGAGAGGCTCACGAGGCAGTTTGAGCAGCGTCTGGAGGCAGAGAGACGACAGCTACAGAGCCAACACGACGCAAGCGTACAAGCCCTTCAAGCCGCAGCTGAAAAGAAGATCCGCATGCTCGAGTTTGGCGTCAAGCAGTTACTTCAGTCTCCACGTACGGTCTCATCAAGTGAAACAGCGGAGGTGTCGGCCCAGGTTCAGATCTTGCGGCATCAACTGCTGCACCGCAACAACGAAGCCAAGGCAGGCGACGATGAGAAACCAAAGCGGGACTGCGTGCTGTGTTTGCTTGTAAGTGAGACCCACAGCGTTGAGACCGAGATGACAAGTCGCGCGAACGAAGCCGATGCCTGGAGAGCTCAGATAAATGTGGTTCTGGAAGAGTATGACGGTGTTCAGGCAGCCAGGAAGCCTCAGCTCACTGAGGTAGCACTTCTCAACCAGCAACCCGTCACTAGCAGTCACGATGAAGACGCAGAGTCAATCAAAACGGAGCCAGCAGCTTCAGCGTGATTAATTTTCAAATCGCAATACCACAAAAATACAATACAAAACTCTGAGTTCATCCTTCAGCTCGTCGCACACTCCTGGACGCCTTCCTGCTCCGCCGACTGGAAGATCAGACGAATGATGTTTGGGTTCGCACCACCCGCGTAATAGTTCGCCGAGTCGGCCATACTCGCTTGGTTGTTTTCCACAAACGCCTCCAACTCTTCATCACTCGGTGCGTTGGCGCCATCGCTTGTGGGCGTCCATAGACGGATCACATTCTCAATGCCACTCGTCGCCAGACACGTGTCCACTGGATGTGGCTGCACGCAATTGACGATGTCGGCGTCCGCGTCGATCGCGTTCAGCAACTTGCCCGTGTTCTTGTGCCAAATGTACGCCTTTCCGTCGTCGCTTCCGGCCACGATACACTCGTCATTCGGTCCAAAGAACGACGCCTCCTTGATATCCGTCTGCAGGTTACAGTAGCCGATAAACCGCCGCGCCACGTCACAGTTGACTCGTAGCCCGTGGCGGCGAGAGCTCTTCCAGAACTTGGCGTCATCATCCGCAGTGCCTCCGTCGGTCTCATCATCGGCAGCATCTTCCGAATCCGGTTGTGCGTGCACTTCCTCGATATGGAGCTCTCCGTCACTGTCGTCACTCGAACTACTATCGTCGATATCGTCATCCTCGTCACTCGACTCGTCTTGCCCATGCTCGCGTTCCAGTTCTTCCCCGTGGTCTTCTCCATCGTCCATCTCACCGTGAGACTCACTATCATCCAGACTACTAGCATCGTCGTTGCTGGAATCACCACTCGATCCATCGGCTCGTCGACGGAAGACACGCATTCGACGGTCGTTTTGCATGGCCTGACGGGACCGGGCGTCCGCCACCATGCTCTCCACGTCCTCGCTGTGCATAGGGAAGTTGAACTGGTACAACTGTCCGCGGTGGATCAAATGCTCGTTTCGTCGACTCGCCTTGAGCGCTCGAATCAGCGTGAGCTGTACCTCTCGGTCTCGTGGATCCAGCGTCTCCGCTAGCTTCGCATACTGTGCAGCAACGTAATTATCGCCTCGCCAGCCTCGACCGAGATACGCCTTCGCCAGGCCGTGGTACACGTCCTTGCGGAACGACTCGGACATCTTGCTGAGCTGCTTGCGTGCGCTGCAGATCTCACTGAACAGATACAGCGCGTCGACGTGATTCTTCGACAACAGGAACACCAGCCCGCGGGAGTACAGCATCTGCAGATCGTTCCGTGTGACGGCAGTCCTCGAAGGCACGACGCTGTGGTCCATCCAAATCCCTTCCATCCACGCAGGCATCTCTGGCTGTGCACTGAGCTTCCCATTGGGCAGCGCCGACTTTTCAAACACCGTCGTCGGCGTCACGATGTCCCCGGTGCCCTGACGTGGCTCCTTGTAGTGGGAGCGGAACAAGTAGATGTGGTCGTTGTGGTAGTTCGCGAGGATCTCCGAGCCGTCGCTTGAAAACTGGATGCTCGTGCCGTGGGCTTCGTCGTGGTGGCGTCTCGTCGTCGGCGCGCATGCCGAGTCCAAGTGTAAATGCGGCGGCGCAAAGATCTCAATGGGGATCGTACCGTTCTCACTGGTCAACGCCTCCACCGCCGTCTCAGCACCATTGGTACCACTAGACGAGTGGCGACGTATCGTATATGGCTGTGTCCGAAGCATACGGCGGTCGTACATGCGGCTGTAGAAGTCCCCGCAGGCCACCACGACCTTGGTCTCATCTAACGGGTGCGTGGCCATGGCCATACCCCTCAACGTGCTGCCGTTACGAGCCTTCCCCAGGCGGATCAACACCCCCGAGGCCTCATCATTGCCATCCTGACTGCCGTCCGACCGTGGAAGTGCTCGCACATCGAACTGGTACACGAGTCCGTCTTCCGCGACGCTCCAAAAGACCTTGGGCACCGCCTGCGAACTCGCAATGTCCTTCACGCGGCCAGTATGGAAGCGGAACCGCTTGGTGGCGTCGCGACGGAACGGCGCGTAGTGAATCCTGACTTCCTTGTCCATGGCGCCCGTCGCGAGGATGTGGTCGTGCGTGTGTGGCACGAAACAAACCGCGAAGATGTTGAGTCGGTGGCCCGTGTCAATGACCTCACGGCGCTTCTTGGAGCCGTAGTCCCACAGGATCAGCTTCGTGTCGTCCGAGCCAGAGGCCAATATGGAGCCTGTGCGGTTCCAGCGCAAGTGGTTCACGCAGCCAGCGTGGCCTACGAGCATCGCGTCAACGGCCAACCGCCGCATGAACGCCGAGTGGCCGTGGACAGAATGGTGGATTGCGCGGCCATTTCCGAGCCGCTCGCGCTCACAGAGCAACGCCTGGATGGACGGCGTGTCCAGCGAGTACTTCCAGTGATCGTAGTGGCGTCGAGAGGCGGCGTTCGCCATGGAATTGACGTGTGAAGATGAGCTGCGTTGGCCGCGAGAAAATGGATCTTCTCGCTTCGATTTCGTGTCCAACTCTCCAGAAAAGCTCAGTGAAGAAGTTCGAACCACGACACTCGCCACTGCTCATTGGCTGAAAATATGCTTTGGATACTTATTTACCCAATCAAGAGAAGGTTTATGACGATAAACAGCCAATCATAGAGCGGAAGCGTGCCAGAGAATGCCAGGCAACTGCCCAACACCTCCACTCCATTTGCCCCATTAATTGCCTCTGCGCTCATTAATCGAACAGCTTCCTCGACGATGAAGCGGCCGTCGCGGCTCCCACACGGCGCGCGCTGGTACAGACTCACGAGCAATGGCTGCGGGCGTCGCTGCTCTCCATCGGACGTATTGAAAGCGGCGCTGGTGGTCGTCATGCTGCTGCTCGTGGCGTGGAACGTGTCCGTCTTTACAGTCGTGGAGCGGCGCGTGAACAGCGGCGGCATTGTGCTGCAAATGCCCAGCCAGAAGCTACGAGCCAACGAGGCACAGTACGAGCCAGAGACGACGATGCAGAGCCCAGCGCCCCTGGAACGGCCGTGGTTCCTGGACCCGAACTACTACAAACAGGAGGTGAGCCTCCGACAATAATTATTGGGGATGTCTGATGAACAATTATTGGGGCTGATGTGGATGGACTTGAAATCGACCAGAATGGCTGTGACTTCTCGACGGCAGTGGAGCTGTTTGATCCAAGACAGTTGGATATTAATTGCGGCAACATCCATGAGCTCCAGCTCGGCGAGAGCCTCGGCGTCGGCTTCTGGAGAGAGGTCTCACGAGCTCTTTGGAAAGGTACGTTCGTCTCTTGCTGCTATTGCAAGTCTCGTTATACAGCCAATTAATTGGTTGATGGACTAGGACGCTCGGTGGCCGTGAAGATCGTGAAGGAGAAGCTGCTGGACCGGTCGGATATCATCCCTCGTCACGTGGAAGAAGCCGCCGCGATGTTTCCGATCCGCAATGAGCCCAATATTGTCTCGCTCCTTGGCTGGTGCAATACGACGGTCGTCGTTGAGTACGTACCTCAGAAACTGGACGAGCTGGTGTTCGACAAAGCCCAGGAACTGAGTGTCCAGCGAGCTCTTGAGCTGGCGCGTGATGCAGCGAGAGGACTCATGCAGCTCCATGAGGCCCGCGGTGGGCCGTACGCTCACACTGATATCCAGGTGCGGCAGTTCCTCGTCGACTGGAACGGACGCCTGAAGCTCAATGATTTTAACCGTGTCAAGTACACGGGCAAGTGCGTGCTGCCTGGGAAGGAGTCGAAGAAGTGTCTGTCGCCAGTGTCTGCGTCCAAGGGCAAGTGGCGATCGCCGCAGGAGTATCTGAAGCAGGATATTGATGAACGCACGGATGTCTACAGCCTCTCGCTCGTGCTGTGGACGCTTCGGTCGCGCGAGAAGCCATTCGATGATCTAAGCAGAGAGGAAGTGTACGAACAAGTGCCACAGGGGAGGCGGCCGCCAGTGAGTGCCATGGGAGACTACCCAGTGGCCATGCAACGCCTGATCCAACGAAGCTGGGACCATGATCCAGCGAAGAGACCGACAGCGAGACAGCTCGCATCCGAAATTGACCTCATTTTGAAGAGCTACAAACCTTAAAACGAAGAATAGAATACATCCACTGAACCTCGAATGGAATGGTTTTTGAAAAAAATTGGTGTTGTTCTTGATCACATATTGCTCAGTAATACTTCTACGGCTAGGTTTATAGATAATGGTTTTGGTTGATGATGTACCCTAGTGATGAATGGCTTTTACTTGGAGCTGGTGGCCAGTGGGTCCTCGGCGAACTCACCGAGCCACCACTGCACGCGGCTCTTTGGGCGGCAGTAGTTGGTCACGGCGTTCGGGCCGACACGCGTGCGGCACAAAGGGCAGTGGTACTCAAACATGAGCCACTCGAAGACACACTCGCGGTGGAACGAGTGGTGGCACGGCAGTGTGACCGTGGCGTTGGCTGAGCCACCACACGACGACTCATCACAGCCACAGCTCGAAGAGGAGGCCTCGGCGTCGATGTCTTCCAGGCAGATCACACACTGCGAGTCGTCGTCCTCGTAGTCCCACGTGGACGCGTGGCTCGAGACTTCATCGTCCACAGGCTCCTCCATCGACGAGCGCGAGGAAGACGAAGAGGCAGTGGCGTCGGAGAGGCGCTTGGCCGCCAGGTTCTGGTTGTCGACGTAGATCTGAAGCAGCGAGCGGCGGTCCTGGTCGTCCTTAACACCGAGGAACTCGAACAGAGCGTTGGGTAGCGCGTGGCGGGCCGTGATACACTTCATGGCACTGCCTGGCAGCATCACACATCGCAGTAAGTGGTGGAGCACGGTCTCGAGCTTGTGCTTACGGTCGGCGACCGCGCGGTTCGACGTGGAGAACACCAGACGCTTCTTAGGGAAGCACTCGGTCACGAAGTCACGGATGGCCTGGCACGAGCCGTTGCACTTGAGCGAGTGGCACGTGTACAGCTCGTCGACCTGGTTCTTAAAGGCCAGGAACTCCGAGTAGCGGTACGAGACCACCCACGAGTGCTTGGTCACGATGCCCTCCATAGCGGCGTGATACACGACGTGGTCGTCCTCCATGGTCGTCGACGTGATGTGCACATTGAGCGGCAAGCCGTCACTCGACGAGCCGTGGCGCTGGAGGTTCTTGAGCGACAGGTTGCGGACCGTGGGCACGTCGCGCAGCTCGTCCGGGCAGTTGAAGGGCCGAGTAGGCCGCGCCGACGCCGGGGGCGACATAAACACCGAGAAGTTCATGGTGGTGAAGATGTGGTGGGTATGGGGCTTTTGCTGTGGAAGGCAAATATGGAAATGAAGAAGTATGGGGTCGAGAAACATCAGAGCCACACACAGAGGCAAGATACAACAGAGACCATTAGATACCCAGGCTTCCCATTTGACCAGCGTGACGCATTCACATGGTACCGAAAGTACATGAGACAGTTAGCGCCGGGTCTCGTTTTCGTCTGCGTGCCGACTTGTGCATAGCACGGACGGCACCCCTTCCCGGACAGGCTCCAAGCAGCCTATCGCTGATTGGTTGGGACGATGGTGACGTCGACAACTTGTGACAAGGCGTGTTTTGATTGGATGAAGAAGCGACATCATCGCATGTGATTGGATGGAAGCAGCGCGTCATCGACGAAGCGTCACAGATAATCAGGAATGACAGGGGACGTCCTGCGAATCTTGCTGAAAATGGAGGGAGGATGGGGGATTGAATGGCGAACATGCACTTCAGTACTGAAGTATCCTAGTAAGTGTGATGATGTGGGGCTGCTCGAGTGTACAGCACTATCAGTGAGTGATGATGGCGATGAGCTTCCGCAGTTCTTTTGACGATGGAGATCTAACTACAGTGTCTGTTTGACAGCCAGTCGGATGGATCCTCATGAGCCAGGCAGCTCATCCTATGGGAAACCCCTTTGCGTGTGCTTGGTTCGCCGTCAAACCGACGACGCCGTGCGTCTCTATGCATATCGATTCAGTCTAAAGCCGCATTTTACTTTCTCTATCCGATCCGACCCACAGTGTCCACCAACTCATATCAGGCTGCTTGGTGTGCCGCTCGATCTCATTTGTCGCGGCGCTGTTCGTCGACGAGCTTCCTGTGTGTGACGGAGCACTCGAGGGCGACGTGTCCCTCCGGCATTGGCTGCTGCCGTCGACGCAGCACGACGTCACCACCCACTCCCCTCGCCAGCGACGACAGCGGACGTCAGACGTCAGGGCGTGACTGCGTCTGTGTCTCTGTCTCATGTACAGGATCTGGATCTCTCATATCTGCCACCATACCGCTTCACAGCTTCTGCTGAACCAACACTCCTGAGTGGCTGAGATTAAATCTACATGGAGATGGGTGGCCTACAGTCCACGCCTCACCAACCAGCGAGATTCGACTGGTAGCCACTCTGTATTTTTGTGGTCGCGCAGTCAGTCAGCCGCTAGATGGATACAGTTCTAGTCAGTCGAGTCGACTCAGTACACCAGAGTTCTGTGGTCTGGACTGGACGGGTAGTCCTCTGGGATTCTTGTGGCTTTTGACAGGATGACACAGAGACGATTGGTCCTCGTGTGGTTTGATTCAGACGGTTTTTGATTCAGACGGACGGACCACCGAGACCAGCATGACATACAGGAGTGGGTGACACGCGTCTATCTATTGAGCCAGCCACTCAACGGCCACCTGCAGACGCCAGCCGAGCTGGGGACTTGGTGCTCCAACATGCTGACGTTAGTATCATCTGATGGAGCCGTTCGCTTCAACAGTAAAATACTGTATGAACGAGGCGATAGTAGTGGCGTATTTGATGGGTGGATGCGTGCCGTGCGCCACCAATTGCGGGAGCCTGACGCCATGGTGGCGCCAGGTTTCCACTCAGTTATCATAGAAGCCCGACGGCTCTCTCATTTTTCAAAAGGTTCTGGTCAGACGAGAAGGAGAATCTTCCAGATTTATCACAGCGATCGTAGCGTGGTTTGTCTCTGTTTGCTTCGTGCGTGACGGACCCCTTGGAGACGACGTGGCCAACGCGCATTGGCTTGAACTCCTCGCTCTCACACAGCGCCAGTCGCACCAGTCGGCGTTGAGAGGCATGTGCGTATGGATGTGTACCGGTACTGGTATCAAGCGAACTGTTTAACCGGCCAGCTTCTTTCAGGAATCTTCCGCAAACGATCGAGTGACGCACGCACGGCAACGTGATGGCGCGTACGTGGACGCCAGCGCCAACGCGCACAAGAGGGGATGACCTGGAGCGAGTCACGACCACCGTTGTCTGCAGAGCTGTCCTCTTGGTGTGCCAGTCTGCACGCTTTCCGAGGAGCCAAGAAGGCGCACCACGCGGTTGTACTAGTGTAGTTCCAACGCATCCAGATCCGTTAGAACGCGAGAAAAAGATAGAGACCAAGCCAATATGGGAGCTGGAACTCCACACACCCAACAGGAGATCTTCGGTCGCTGGTGGGTGGCACTGGTGGTTTGTTCCAGCACGACATGGTCATCGAGACGACACCGTTCTCGGAGCGTCAGATGCTCGGCTTGTTTGCTCAAATCGAGAGCGAGCATTGGTTTGATGAGTCTCTCAGCCACGGCTTGGTCCGTACGCTGGCCGCTCTCCTGGCGTACTGCGTATCATCCGTGACTTTCGGAGACAGCGACGCTTTGAATGAGCGTCGATCACATCAAATTTATTTGGAAACAGAGGCAAGTGATGAATTTCCTGGCCGTCTCTGCAAGATATGGCTTTATTTCACGCACGCACCATATCTAGCACAACACCATGCCGACGCGGCCGCCGTCCATGCGTGGGCATCGCCAGTTGTACAGGTAGTAGTGGAGATCGCCGTCGCCGGCACCGAACTTGAGATCGTGCAGGAACTCGAGGTTGTCCATGAGCGTGAGCGCGTTGAACACGTCCTGGTCCTGTTGCTTGGCCATGACCAACGCGTCCTGCATGAGATCCGCGAGCGGCACCGATGTCGCGACGTTGTAGAACGAGTACGCGGCACGCAGCGTCTGGTGCTTGTCGTTGCCGATGATGGTCGACGGCAAGTGGTAGAAGCTGCAGAAGTCCGAGACCGTGTGGCTCGTTGGGTCTTCCACAACGTACGCGCTGATCACACCGGCACGCGGCAGCATCCAGTAGCCGACGTCGGCCTCGTCGTACACGGGCACCAAGTCAAACTTGTCGAGGAACGTCTGCAGAAGCTTGGTGACCTGCGGCACATCACGAGGTTCCATCGGCCGGAAGCCAGACGTTTGAGGCGTCTCTGGCAGCTTGTACATCTTGATGGTGCGCGTCATCGTCATACGCGGCGGAAGCTGCGAGAACCCGACTTCAATGAGCTTCTTCGGGTTCAGCGAGCGGTGGAAGTAGCGGCACTGGGCCACGGGCATGGGCAACACGACGCCCGCCGTGTACACGGCCTGCCACGTGTCCTGGAGGTTCACACGGCGCGTGATCTCCTTGATCAGCACAGGCGCGAGACGCTTGGTACGCAGCTTCTTGTGGACACACAGAAAGTTGACCTCGGCCATGTCCATGGTCGTCGTGTAGGCACGCGTCTTGACGGGGATGCCGCTGATGAACGCCATGAGCTTGTTGGTCTTCGTGTTGCGCACACCAACATGCCACTGCTTAAAGTACCCAGGCGGCATCAGCGCCCACTTGAGGAACTCGACGCTGTAGTCGAAGCGGAACATGTTGTCTTCGTCTTCCACGTAGTTGTGCGTGAGCAGATCGTACACTTCATTGGCCTGGACATCGTCCTGGAAGTCGATATCGCTCCACGCAAAGCCCGCGGGCATAGCGTACGGCTCGGCGCGTACATCCGCGACGGTCTTGGGCTCGTCGATGGCGCCGTGTTTGCTGGGGAACTCGTCGATCTTGGGCACTGGCTGCGTCTTCCAGAACTTGTAGTCGTCCTGCGAGCGTGGCTTTTCCGCGGCCGCCGCGGCTGCGAGTGCTGCAGGGTCCTCCACGAGACGAAGCTGCTTGAGCACGCGCAGGAACTCCTCCTGCTCCTCCACAGTGTTGAGCTCCGCCGTCTTCGCCGCCGCCGCTGGTTTCTTCGCGTCCTTCTTGTCCGCCATCTTTGAATGACTTTATATCCGCTCGATGATGAGGAGCTCCCTTCACTGACAGCTGGAATCGAGTTGTTGCATTGTTATTGGTGGAAAAAGATCTACAAGCCATTCTATTGGTCGTATACTCTATTTATGTCAAAGAAACCGAGATGTCAATGGCAACGCTCCTCTATTAGGGTAGATTTCACTCCTGGTACAAAGATGAGTAAATTACAATCCTGTCACCTCGAATCACTGACAGCGTTGAACCCCGCTGTAGTGACGGGGAATTGATGGACGTGCGCAAAGGCCTGCATTCGTCAAGATGGCGGGTGGACGCGGTGGCCGCGTCAGCTCCAAGAACAAGAGCCGTACTCGGAAGAACCACGCGTACGATTCTTTCACCTATCTGTTCAAGCTCGACGTACTCGTGGCGCATGATGGTGGTGAGAATTATGACGATCTCAAGAAGACATTCAGCACGCAGTTCGGAAAGAAGACTGTCGGGGCCATCCGCAACTTCATCTGCAAGTGGGAGATGCAGCGCGAGCTGATCACTTCCAAGGCCAGTAATACCAGCACCGCCAATCAACGCCGTGATCGTACGATGGGAACAGCCACGACGCTCTCTCCTGCTCAAGAACGTGCGATTGTTCTGTGGATCAATGAGCTGCGCCGCGATGGTGTGCCGGTTTCGTCTCGCATGCTGGGCATGAAGGCGATGGAAGTCGCAGCGGAAGCT
>JAADWY010000250.1:0-39742 GCA_023336355.1 Pythium dissotocum | reverse complement strand
GGAGTGCGGGAGGGGGCGTTGGTGTCCTAGATCATTGTACCAGCGAGGTTGTGGTTCCGACTGCTGCTGCCTTCATAAGTCGATCAATCGTGCTTGGTCTGCTGGCGAGTTCCCTTGGTACTTGCGTTGGTTTTCTTACCTTCTCCAAGTGCTGCGACTGGACTACGTCTTCGGATGGTGGTCTCATAGCCGCTCGTGTGACTCGACTGCTGCCCTTGCGCTACGTAACCCGTGCACGGTGTGCAGCTCCTAGCACGAATGGCAACGCGAGACACTCCAGGTCATCACGAGGTCAGATATCGAGGAATGATTTTGTGTCCTCCTCGGTTGAGCATAAGTTCACCTTCGAAGCACCAGTCCTTGCCAAGAGTCGCTTGTTCTTCCACCTAAATGTAGGGGCGATCGGCTTCAACGACCCTTGGTGCCAGTGAGACCCTTGGAGGCTCTTGGCCCATTGATCTCAAGGCCAAATCAAACAACCAAGCGAGGAATTAACTATGTCCGAGGTCGAGGAAACGCTGGAGCGCATCAAGCACCAGAAGGGAGTCGAAGGCTACGTGATCGCCGACCGCCAGGGCAACGTGCTGCGTCGCCACCCGCAGATGCAGATGCCCGAGGCCGAAAAGTACGCCGCCTACATGAAAGAGCTCACGACCAAAGCGCGAGGCGTCGTCCGAGATCTCAATCCCAAGAACGATCTCCAGTACATGCGCGTGCGGGTCAAGAAGCTCGAGCTGCTCGTCGCCCATGGTGCGTCCTGTAGAATCCACACGTTGAGTCTCACCCATCAATACCCTGACGCTCGCTTGTTTGTATGCTTGTCTGTAGAGAAGGACTTCCTCGTCGTCGTGATCCAAAGGTGGGCACCTGCGAATAACTGAGACCTTCCGAGTCGACCGACACGTTAGTACCATACATCTCGTAACAGGTAATCATATACATTACATCTTCATTGCGTGTGGACGTCTACAGTGCTCGTCGCGTTGGGTGGGCTGGAGGTCGAGCGTTGGCGTGAGGTCCGGCTCCACTTGGTCCGGCGCTCATCACGTCCACGGTGTCGCCGTGGCCATTGAGCTCGTGGAGACTGTTGCTGTTCGTAAAGGAGTCACGAGGCACACCTGCTGTACTGCCATCGATCGCGCCGCCTGGACTCTGATTTCGCTTAGCTCGCGCACCAGCCTTGAGCGTCTGATACCACTGCTCGTACTTGGCGAGTTGGGCGTCTCGCTTGGCCATGGAAGCAGTGAGTTGCTGGATCTGCTGTTGCTGCTGCTGAAGCTGCGCTTCGAGTTGCGAGTTGCTGACACAGACAGACGAACGTGAGTTTGCAAAATGACTCCGAGGAGTAGGATCCTTCCCACTGTACCTGGCGGTTTCTTGCTTCGGAGGAGCAGAGGTTGAAGTGGTTGGACTTTGACGTCTCCATTCTTCTAGCGCACGTTTGATCATCACAAGCTACAAGCAGGGAACCTATAAGCACCTCCCCACAAGAGTGTTACAGACTGCATTGGCGTTTGAGGTCCTCACCTTTTGATTGTAGTGAACCTTGAACTTCTCCATCGAGTCTTGGAGTTCACGGTTTTCTTCTTGTACTTGGGACAGCGCATCACACTTCTGATTGATGATACGACACGTTGAGAACTGTGAAATACGTAGCACTCGATCACTTCGACACTCACCTTGACGAGCATCGTGTTCTCATGGCTCAGCGTCTTCACGGTGTTCAGTAGGCGAACGATCTCCGACTTTTGATGAGTCACCGTGTCTTGAATGTCGTCTCCTTCGTGATCCCGCCCAGAACCCGACGAGTTTCGTCGGTTGATTCCACGGGAGCCGACGTCACGTTGCGCCGCATCCTTGAATGGTGAGAAATGATCACGAGACGGATCTATTGGTTGAGGACGAGGTGGTTGCAGTCTCGGATCCACAGCGCCAGGCCCGTACTGCTTTTCCATCAGCCTAAGAAGCGCACAACAACTTAGTCAGCCTCCAAAACCCACAGCTACTTGCCATTCTATCAGTTCTCAACGCACCGCACACGCTGGTTCCGCATTCTTGAAGCCACCGCCGCACGAAGCGTCGATCCACCGTCGATAGCAACTGCCGTCGCACCAATAGGCGTTCTACCACAAAACAATAGCCGACATAAGCACTATCTATCCATTTTCATGACCTCAGACTGACCATGTACCTGGCTTTCGTGGGCAGCAAACAGAACGAGTCACCAAGCGACGACGACAGGTGACGCGACGACATCAGCACGTGGTTCTGCGACCATTCCAACAGACCCACACGATCAGTTCCTCTTCGTCCAGCAGCTCCTTCCTCACGAGGATCGTACCTTATCGGAATTTCCACCACTGGAAAGGCCCAGCTCCCGCAGCCGCCGCCACAGTTCTTCAATCTCCTCGGCCGCCTGATTCAACTTGCTCTCAGCCTGCGCACTTTCCTGAGGATCCAAACCTTCTAGACCGCTAGACATGGGCGTGAAGCCTACATATCAAAAGTTATCAGAAAACAATCCTCCCATCAAAGTATCATATCTCGTAGAAAATGCATCACCTTCGGCTTTCATCGGTTCGTGGCCGCCCACCGCCATGGTGGAGACTGCAACGCGTCCATTAGACACGAGCTTTCCTTCGGCTGTGAACGTGAGACTCGTGCTGGTCGCAGAGTCCTTGCTAACGTCAGCATTTTCAGCAGGCATCTTTGCTCGTGCCTCATGGGCTCGAAGCTCGTAGTTCTCTGCCAGCAGCATGAGCGCGTCCACCGTGCGCCTGTCGCGGATCGCATTCGCGGCGTCGATGAACTTCTCGCTGGCGAGCCGCGCCTCACGCTCCACTTGCGCGAACTACAGCATACAGTAGATTCCACAGCATCAGTCTCATGGTGGTCACCTTCAACATCTCCGTTTGCGCCCAATATTGAGCGTATTCCAGCTGGAAATATGCGGACTTAAAGCTAGTGTACATACATCTTCCTTCTTCCAGGCCTCCTCGGCGCGCAATGCGTGGAAATGCGCCTTCACGGCCGGCGCCGACGCCTCATACTCCTCTTGTTCCGTGTTCTTCCACATCGTTTCCTTCATGTTGCGTGACGATGCCAGAAGGAATAATGTCCCACGAAAACCAGGACTCTCACCCACTACAACACAAATAGCGTGGGACACACCATTCCAATCTACTCTTTCATTGGTCAAAATTTTAACTACACTATTTTAGCCAACCAACAGTCGTGTCTTTTCAATCAAAAGTCCACATCAAAGTCGTCCTTGTCCTCGCGCATGGCAGCAAGTCTCGACGTCGCGCTGCTGCTGGATGCGCCTGTACGGTAGGACGTCGTGGCCTTAGAGATGGAGCTGCTAGAGGCAGAGGCAGAGGACGCCTTGCTGCCGATGAGGTTCTCCAGATTGATCTCCTCTTCCTCCTCAAACTCGGAGTAGTCGCCCATTTTCCCACCGCGAAGCAACTACACAATTGAAATCATTAGTATGGATACAACGACTCACTGTGCAGGGATCCCGTACCGACCTTTTGCGATAGCTTGGTCGGAGACGCCGCCATACTCTTGAGTACGTCGTCCGAACTCGATTTTTTCTTGGCGCTGGATGCGATACCGTACGATTTGGCCTGCTTCGGTGGGCTGGACGCCTGGAGAAAGGCGGTCTGAAGAAGCGACGGCATCTGAGGCGCTGCGTTCGTCTCACGCTCAAAGGAATTTGTGGTTCGAGGTTGGAAAGAAGACTCGGTTGACTGGGAAGCCTGGCGAGGCGACGCCGGAGTCGGAGGCTGCTTGCTTGGTGTGTTGTCCGTCGCGCCACACAGTGAAAGCAGGAACTCACGCAACTAGTGAGGACACATAAATATTAGCTCATCCTTCGTACCAATCTCAGTGAAGTAGGGTGTCCTCTAACCTTCCGTTGTGACCGCTGGTTGGATGGATCGTGGCTGAGGAATGCGTTGGTGAAGAGGTCTGCCATCGCACCCACGGGCATGGCCTTTGTTGTGTGGAGCTGCTTGACGTGGGAGGCAAATGCCTTCCACATTTCTGAAATCAACGACATTGTTCAGTCTGGATGCACTCTTCGTTCCAGGCATACTCAGGACACTTACCTGGTTCTTTTTCTTTGGCATTTTGGTGCACTTTCTTCATCTTTTGGTCGTTCATGATCCCTTCAAAGGCCTTCGCTGGGAACAAAACTAGGCTCACAAAGTACCAGACACATCAGGAATATTGTCACCTCTCAGCCTCATCGGTGGCTCCAATACATACCAGGTCCCAGCTCCTTTGCGAGCTCAACTACGAGCTCGAAGCACACGTCCGAGCCAAAGAAGTTGATCTGGGCTTTGCGTCCGCTGACTGCCATGCTTCATCACATAATAGAGACATAGCCTTTCAGTCAACTGTGTGAGTTCTAACATCATTGGAGACGTAACATACCGCAGTAACTCGCGCTTGGTATCGTGGGAAGATCCTGTTTCGAGGGAGGAGCTGATCTGTTCGCCGTCGTTGGTCCCTTCTTCGACACGAGCAATCAGCGCAGTCAACGCCTTCAGTCTCTCAGGCATCGATAGATTCGCTACAAGGGACGGCTCTGCCTGGTCTCCATCATCCTCGTAGGTCGGAGAGACTGGTGGAGATGGGTCTCGCGGCGGGAAGCTCTTGGCTGGAGCGCTGTGTGATGGTACGACAGGCGAGCCAAAATCACTGACTGATTCGATCATGGTATCCTGGCCATCAAGGCGTGGGATCGCTGGAGAGCCCAGCTCACTCATGGAATCCAACGAAGAGAAGACGAGAGACTGTGGTTTGTGCGTCGGTGCGGCACGAGCATGGTCGAGGGGAGGTTTGAGCTTGGCACTGCTCGTCCTTTCTTCTGCAGACGCAACCGCTGGCACCGTTGATGGCTTCTCGAAAGAAATCGTGCGGGTTGACGTCGAGTGTTGAGCTGTATCGAACCGGTCGGGTGAGTCGGCCGCGTACGAGTCGACGGAGGTGCTCAGTCCTGTGAACTGTATAGACTCAGCCATTCTTTCAGGTGATTCAACGGCTTTGTTCTTCGGTGGAGAGTGTCGCCTTGTAGTCGTGGCAGCGGAGGCAAAGTCCAGTTTCTGCGGGGTCTGAAGCAGTTTGCCGACAGAGAAATCCATGAGACTCGACTGGTTGGACTCGTACGAATTCATCAAATTCAACGACAAGTCGGCTGACTGCATCATAGGATTGTATGCAGCATCCGACTTCGCCGGCGACAAGTTCGCGGACGCGAGCGAGTCAAACGAGCGCGTAATATCGCCGTCCTCCTTGTCTTCCTCCTTTGTTTCCTCGATCTTTGCCATCGAAAAAGCCTCCTTTTGAGTGATGATTTCGACGAACTTGTTCGTGTCGTAGGTGGGCAGTGACGGCTCGCGTGGCTCATGCTGGCGAGGAGGGATCTTCTCTCGCGGATGACTAGCCGAAATCTCTGGAGCGGGCCGGTTAGTAACTTCTTTCTCGATGAGGATACTATTCTGAACGGGAAGCTCACTTGGTTTTGTTGGTGGCTCCTCCTCTTTCAATGAGACGATATTAGTGACCGGGTAAATGGAGGCCTCCGCTGCTGGCAAACTCTCATCATTGCGATGGATACCGTGCTCTCTTTGTGGTGTCACCTTTGGTGGAGTCGCGTCGCGCACGAGAACGCTGGCTGCTTTGGCTTCGATTGTCATGGAGTTTGGCTTCCAGGTGATACCCATGCTTGTTTGTGTTTGCGATGGTGATGCCGACTTCTTCTCTTCGTGATAATCGTGCTGTAGCTGGCTCTGAGGGTATCTTTCGGACGTTTCTTTAGCGTTGGCGTTGTTGACCACGAGCTCCGGTTTCGTTTCAACGGGCAGCTCACGACCTGGAAATCCACTTGTGGAACCTGAGATGGAAGTCGTTGGATACGTCGGAAATGTTGAAACTGGGTTGGCGGTCGCAAATGCTGTTTGGTCAGGCAACGTCGCAGGAACGAGTCGCTCGTCCCGCACAACGGGAGTGGGCTGTTGGGCAGCGGACAGATACTCTCGGTGAGTAGGAATCAGTGTTGGAGGAGTACTCTGGACACGCTGGTTCGAAAGATGAGCTGTTGCTGGGGCTCGCTTGCTTGGGTTGGGCATGCCTGACCGAGCCCACGCTCTTGCTTGTGTCGCTGGATCGTGTTCATCCATGAGCTGTGTATGAGCGTACGGGTCAAATTGGTTGCTTTGAAGAGGTCCCTCCGTCGCAGGATCTCGGTACTGCGGTGCAGGGACCACAATACTTTGTTCTCTTCGTGGGCGATAGTGGACGTCGTCCGCGTTGTTATCGACAGACTCGACAAAATTGATGGATCTACTCGAGTCCACAGTTAGCACCCAATATGTACAGTTCACCTAGAAGCAACAGACGTACTGGTTCGCTTGACGCATAGCGTTCACTGCACCGCGCGGCGAGAACGTCTCGAAGATTTTCTCTACAATCATGAACACCTCGTCAGTACCAACCAAGATCTCACCAATGCACGTGACTTACCTTGGACATCTCCTTGTAACTGATGGGCTTCGGTGAGCTGCTCGACTGCTTGCTGTGTCATGTACATGCGAGCCCCCGTCGCGTGCTCTCGAATCGACTCCTCCACTCGCTGAGCTGCTCATACAACAGACGTCAGCCCCAAACAACCAGTCAAAGAATCCCTTCTGGAAACGTACATTGGATTGCGCTTTGGTTGCGCAAGACCTCGCGCTCGAACGCCTCGTTCTTCTCGAGGTTGTGCGCCAACTCGATCTCGTGGTTCTACAAAAGTGCCACGTCGACAATCAGTACATAAACACAGCCTTCTCTCCTCCACTGGAAGCTTACCGTTTGCCTGATGAGATCATCCAGCGTCTGCTCGGTCTCAAAGGTCTGCATTCACACTCACCATAAGCCAATTTGTGACGTTCCCAGTACGGATCCTGCAAACACGACTGACCTTCTTCGCTAAATACCGTCGTTTCTCGATCGCGCGCTTCTTCTCCTCCAGCTCACGCAGCGTCTGCACGCGCACAGCTTGCTGCTTTTCCTGCCACGCTGGATACAGCTCCTCTGCTTTGCGCAGGTACCGAGCCTTCTCGACCTCGAGTTGGTTGTCGCTCGGCCACAGCTTTTGCTTCGTGCGCACGTACATGTCGTCCACCTTGCGCTGCGTCTCGTGAATCTCACGGACGAACTCATTGTTGCGCTTCTTTGCGGTTATGGCGGACGCTCTCAAGCTCTTCCACTTCTGTTTGCTGCTTTGTAGTGCGACGGCACTGAACTCGGCGGCCGTGGCTTCACGGAGGGCGATGCGGCGCTCGATTTCTTGCCTCCTCGCAGTCCTACGCCACTCAAAATTACACGAGTATGAGTATAGATGTCAGGCTAATGAGCGAATGGGCTGCGTACGCACAGTTCCTCTCGGTTCCGCCTCAAGAGCTCCATCTTAAGCAGATACTCAGCCGACATGGCCCACGTCGCATTCCCGGTTTGGTCGAAAATGGTGCAAGGTTGAAGAGCCACGAAGACAGTTTCAAATCCCGATCCAGAGGCTGCATATTCAAAACAAGGTGACTAATAGACATTTGCAGCACGTGAGCACGCGCTGCTCATGCTTAGCGAGATCACCAAGCAAGAAGCCGACGACCCCCGGAGCTTCCTACGGTGAAGTGAGCTTTGATCAGCAGCTACTATTTGAAAGATTCAATACTTGTACAAGTTACATGGCGGTATCCTGGGTCTCGCTAGAGATACGTACAGTAGAAGCAAGCTACGCGAGCCTGGGGTCAAGGACACCCACTCCTAGTACGGTATCTCGGCCAACTTGTCATTCACGAGCGACACAGCACCAGTGTACCCGGACCTATCCCACCACGATTTGGTGCCCTACAGCTCGGAAACGGGCACAGTGAAGCGAGCCATTGCCTGCCTGAGTGCTTGCTCTTCCTGGGCGATCGAGTCGAGGATGAGTTGGCGCATGATCATGTCGTTGGCGTTCATGACCTCGGCGAAGATCTGCTGGAAGCGTTGAAGAACAGGAGGATGCGTGTGCTCGTGGAAGCGATAGCGACGCGTGCGCAGCGACCGGAAGACCGTGTGCTCCAGGCCGTCGCTGCACTGCTCACGTCGCATCATCCAACTACAAGCATCCGCAGAGAGGCCACGAATCAGTCTCCTGTCCATTAAACCCAGTGGATGGAGGAGGCACGACTTACGCTGCGACGACCTGGCGTGTGATGTCGGTCGTCTCGTCCTGCGGGTGGAGATCATCGTGGTCGATGAAGTCTTCCAGCAGCAGTGCGTAGTTCTGCGTCTGCTTGTACAATACGATGTTGTGGGACTCGACCGCAAGTTGGTCCTGTCCGATCTTGTGGTCGACGCCCGTGACGCGGTACGCAATGTTGGACGCGGTCGCCGACGGCAGCGACGCATCCGGGTCTACGAGCTGCTTCTTGCGGCTCACACACACGTACACGGGGTCTCGTACTGTGATCTGGTCGACTGCCATGCACACGCCACGCAGCGCCGCGCTCAGATCGTCCGTCGCCAGAGCGTACACGTTCGTCGACATGATAGTGAAGCCGTCAGCGTGCCGCAGTACCTCGGTCGTGATGTATGGCGAAGATAATGACGGCACGATCTCGGTCTGTTCGTCTGCCGTCGTCTTCTTCTGAGTCTCCCTGCACAGCATGTCCATCGCGGCCTGCAAGCGAGCGTCCTGCGCCAACGCAGCGTACTCGTTCCACCGCGTCGACCGGTCACGCGGCAGCCGTGTGTAGTTGTGCAGGTAGTGGGTGAGATCCATGGGAGACAGCGGAATTGGCATGGCAAACAAGCATCGCAGACCACGCAGGAACTGCGTCTGCGCGTACACGGCCTCGCGTAGCTGCCTGCACTCGTCCTCTACGCGGCGACGCTTGAATCTCGCGTCGATCGCGACCTCTTTGGCTGTTAGGGTGGATGGCTCAATGGCAGTGGACATCTCAGAACGCAGTCGCTTGAGCTGGTTCGTGAGCTGGCTCACTTCTTCTCGCAGAGTCGCGACTGTGCGCTGCAGGAAGTAGGTACACACATGCAAGCCAAGTTAGTCTCCATTGAAGTTGTCAAGATCTCACTTAAACTGCCAACGCACCGTGCGTATGTCCGCGCCCTTGGCTGGTACGACGCTGTACGCGGATGTTACCTCTCGCCGTTTAGATGAACGTGCGTTGATCTGTAGTATCTCTTCATCCGAGGACTGCGGAGGTGGCTGCGTGCGCACGTCCCATGCATGCTGCTCGTCCAGCAGCTCCGCTAGCAGCGCGTCCGTATCGTTCGTCTCGTCATCCAGCAGATCAATCAGCAGCACGTCGTCGTCCTGCTCGCTGAGCCAGTTATCCGCAGGCGAATGCGGTGGCGACGGCGCGGCCATTCCCGATGCACGCGCTGGAGTGGGGATTGACAAAGGGTCTTTCCTCAACATGCATCGGAAGTTCACCCCACATGAAAACTATCCAGTAGTATCAAATTGTAGGATCGTCAATCACCGAAAGGACTCACGCTTTACTTTCACATAATTACTAAATTAAATATATATGTGATTTTGCAAGTAGTCGAAGGTAGCACGTGAAATGTGGAAAACTAGGCTACCCTGTTTTGGAAATTCGTTAAGTTCGCATTGAATGATTCAATGCGAACTTAACTAATCAATTATTGAATCAGGTGGCGGGTCAAACCTGAATGACCCACCCGCCCATTCGACATGATTTTGAAACCCACCCATATTAATACAGTACACCCGTTTGCTTTCCCTCTGTGGGTGCGCAGACTGGTTTCCTCCCGAGTTGGCGCGCTTTCCACCCTGCCCGCCGACGTTTTCAAACGCCGACGCCAACAAAACCTCGGTGAAAACGCCAACGCCAACAAAAACCAGCGTCGGCGAAAACGCCAACAAGTTCAACCAACTTGCGCGACCAGCATCTTGCAGCGTCGACACCAACGAAGCAAGAGAAGCAAGGAAATCCCCCCGCGCTGTCTACGTGTCCTACGTGCGTTCTCTTCTTCTAGCCGCGCATCATGTTCTTGGAGGAGATCATCCTCGACGGCTTCAAGTCGTACGCGACGCGCACGGTGATCAGTGGCTTCGACCCGCGCTTCAACGCCATCACGGGCCTGAACGGCAGTGGCAAGTCCAACGTGCTCGACGCGATCTGCTTCGTGCTGGGCATCACCAACCTCTCGCAGGTGCGCGCGGCAAATCTCCAGGAGCTCGTGTACAAGCAGGGTCAGGCGGGTGTGACCAAGGCGACTGTGACCATCGTGTTCAACAACAAGGACGCGGCTGGGTCTCCCGTGGGCTATGAGCAGTATGAGCAGATCTCGGTGGCGCGGCAGGTCGTGATCGGCGGCCGCAACAAGTATTTGATCAACGGCCACACGGCGCAAGTGAGCCAGGTGCAAAACCTGTTCCACTCGGTGCAGCTCAACGTCAACAACCCGCATTTCCTGATCATGCAGGGCCGTATCACCAAGGTGTTGAACATGAAGCCTCCTGAGATTCTCGGTATGATCGAAGAAGCGGCCGGCACGCGCATGTACGAGAACAAGAAGCAGGCGGCGCTCAAGACGATGCTCAAGAAGGACAAGAAGGTGGAGGAGATCAATGCGATTCTGGCGCAGGAAATCACGCCAACGCTCGAGAAACTGCGTGCCGAGAAGACGCATTACCTCCAGTGGGCGGCGAACAACACGGAGATGGAGCGTTTGCAGCGGTTCTGCGTCGCGTACGAGTACCAGAAGGCCCAGGACGCGCTCAAGAACACGGCGCAGCACGTGGAGAAGATGCAGCAGCAGCTCAAGGACGCGGAAGCCCAGGAAGAAACCATTGATGATGAGATGGCGCAGCTGGAGGAGCAGGTCCACGCGCTGGAGAAGACCAAGGAGAAGGAAATGGGCAAGGAGTTCCAGCAGCTCAAGGACAATGTGGAGAAGATCGGCAAGGAGCTGGTCAAGTTCACGACCAAGCAGACCCACAGCGTCGGTACGCTAGAGCAGCAGCGCAAGGCTCAGAAGGAGATGCAGGAGCAGTGTGTCGAGGCCGAGCAGAGCGTGCGCAAGCTGGAGAAGGAGCTCGAGAAGGCGAAGAAGGCAGCCGAGCAGGTCGAGAAGAGCCATCACGAAAAAGAGACTGAAGCGAACGAGTACCAGCGTCAGATCCAGGCGCTGAACGCCGGTATGGCGCAAGACAGCGACAGTGATGAGTCGCTTTCGGAGCGGCTCGCGGCCAAGCAGCGTGAGCTCCAGGACTGTAACACGGCGGTCAAACAGATCAACTTGCGTCTCAAGCACGCGGAAGAGAGCATCAAGCAGAAGCGGCGCCAGGTGGAGCAGTCGCAGTCTAACAACAGCAGTCTGGACCGCGATCGTGACCGTAAGAACCAGGAGCTCGGCGGCATGCGAGGCCACCTTGAGCAGCTTACGAGCCGCTTCGATCCTGAGGAAGAACGCCGCCTTCGTGATGAGATGCACGCGCTGGAAGACAAGATCCGCACGTGTGAGCGTGACGTTGACAACCACTCGCACAGTATCACCTCACGTCTCGACTTCAAGTACACGGATCCGTACCGTGACTTCCAGCGCGACAAGGTCAAGGGGGTGCTCGCCAACTTGTTGGAGACGAAGCACGAGTGGTCGGCCCTGGCACTCGAAATCGCGGCTGGAGGCAAACTGTACCAGATTGTCGTTGATAACGAGCAGACTGCCAAGGACATTCTCAAGTTTGGTCGCCTGATGAACCGCGTGACGATCATCCCGCTGAACCGCATTTCGCGAAAGATGATTGAGCCGTACAAGGTGAACAAGGCCAAGCAGGTCGCTCAGCAGCAGGGCGGCCAGGTGTGGGAGGCGCTCGAGCTCATCCAGTTCGGAAGTGACGTGCGACCAGCGATGGAATACGCGTTTGGCTCTGCGCTGATCTGTGAGACCAGTGAGCTGGCTAAGAACATTACTTTTCACAAGGACATCAAGGTCCGCACTGTCACACTGGAAGGAGACTCGTACGATCCAGCAGGTACGCTACAGGGTGGCTCTGCTCCATCGCAAGGAGCGCCGTTGCTGCTGAAGCTTCACCACTTGATCACGAGCACGCGCGAGTTGAGTGATCTGAAGCGCGAGCACCAGGACTGTCGTCACACCCTCGATGCTATGCGCAAGGATGCAGAGGAGTTCCGTCATCTGAAGCAGCAGATTGAGCTCAAGGAGCACGAGTTGAAGCTGCTCCAGGACCGTATTTCGGACAGCGCGTACGCTCAGATGGAGCGCGATCTTGCTGAAGCTCAGGAGCAGTGTGACAACGACAAGGAACAGCTCGTTGCCAAGAAGGAGGCGATCAAGGTGCTCACAGCCGAGGTGAAGAGCCTCGAGAATGATATCACCAACCTTAAGGAGTCGCGTCAATCCAAGATTGGCGTACTGGAAGACTGTTTCAAGCAGGCCAAGAAGGACACGCAGAAGATTGCTGCCAACTTGAAGAAGGTTCATCAGCAGTTGTCGGAACTCACTCTGGAAGTTGACAATGCGACGCAGGAGTGGGAAACGTCCAAGGAGTCTCTCGCTGCGCTGGAGAAGCAGTTCGGTACACTCACTAAGGAGGCGAAGAAGGTCGAAGAAAAGCTTGCTGAGATCCAGCAGACGTACGACGACGCGTCCAAGAAGCTGGAGGAGCGCCGCAGCCACTTGTCCCAGTGCGATGAGCAGCTGAAGCAGCTTGCGGATGCTCTGAGCACCATGGCCAAGAAGCGTAGCTCGCTTGAGATTGAGCGCAAGAAGGGCGAACACAAAATCACTCGACTGCTCAAGGACGAAGGTGACGCGAAGCACCTTGTCACGAAGCTCGAGAAGACGCACCCGTGGATCGAAAGCGAGAAGGAGTTCTTCGGCCGTGAACACACCGACTACGACTTCCGCCGCCGTGATCCTTCGACGGCTAACCGTCGCTTGGTCGAGCTCAAGGAAGAGCAGAGCGCGCTGTCCAAGAAGATCAACAAAAAGGTAATGGGTATGATTGAGAAGGCCGAGCAAGAGTACCAGGGTCTGATGAACAAGCGTCACATCATCGAGAACGACAAAGAGAAGATCACGTCCGTGATCAAGGAACTGGACGCCAAGAAGAACGAGGCATTGCAGACTACATGGGTCAAGGTCACGAAGGACTTCGGCTCCATCTTCAGCACACTGCTGCCGGGCACGACAGCCAAACTTGAGCCTCCGGCAAACGGTAAGTCATTCCTCATCTGCTAAGATTTTTACTCACAGGAACTTGTCGCTCACTTGTCACCACCTACAGGAACCATCATGGATGGCTTGCAGGTCCGCGTGGCCTTTGGTGGCGTGTGGAAGGAGAGTCTGACGGAGCTGAGTGGTGGCCAGCGTTCGCTGCTGGCGCTGTCGCTGATTCTGTCTCTGCTGCTGTTCAAGCCTGCACCAATGTACATTCTGGACGAAGTCGACGCCGCGTTGGATCTGTCGCACACGCAGAACATCGGTCAGATGATCCGCACGCACTTCTCGCACTCGCAGTTCATTGTCGTGTCGCTGAAGGAAGGCATGTTCAACAACGCCAACGTCGTGTTC
The DNA here is from genome assembly GCA_023336355.1 of Pythium dissotocum. Taxonomy (NCBI): domain Eukaryota; phylum Oomycota; class Peronosporomycetes; order Pythiales; family Pythiaceae; genus Pythium; species Pythium dissotocum. The sequence goes on along the minus strand of JAADWY010000250.1, from coordinate 26,119 downwards.
CGCACCAAGTTCGTGGACGGCGTGTCGACCGTCACGCGCACGGTGCCATCGAAGTCCAAGAGATAAAGCGGTGAGTCGTTACGGTAGGTGAGAGTGAGCAAGGCAGCGAGCTGGGTGGTCAATGGATTTTCATACGTAGTACTATATATACACCATGCCTGTTACTATCTCGTTTTGGTGGTGGACGACACCTTACGCACTTCACATGTATAGCCATGAGCTGACCTCTCTACGTATCAACAGTTCCAGTCACCGCGTCGCTTCCTTCGTCACTAAGTTGCTGGGAATCCTCCGTGAATGGGTTCGAAGGCGGCTGGTTGTCTTCTTCGCCTGCGTTCTCAACCGTGGCTTCTATCGCCAGCGATGGCTCGTGTTCACCTCCCTTCTCCTGCTTGAACGACGCTGACGACGACAACGACGAAGCTGCGCGAGGAGACACCACATCTCGAGGTCGCGGCAGGTCGAACTCGACCTGGGAAGATGAGAGCTGTTCGTCGTCGTCTTCGTTGTCGCGAACCTGGAGAGACCGAGCGAGCTGCAGTTCCATTTCGCGTTCCTTTTTGGCTTCACGATCGCGTCGCGCGAGCTCAAGGATCACCTGGACGGGCATGGGGCGGATCGACGGATCACGCAGGTAGACTTCGGTGAACGCGAAGCCGTATGCCATTCGCCACAGCTTCCGCACACGGCTCTGGATCGCACGGCGGTGGTCTTCTCGTACTCGGCGTCTCGCCCGTCGAGCGCCGTCAAACTTCTCATACAGAATGCTGCAGACGGCGAAGATCATCGTGAGCACGTTGGAGAAAAACGCGACGTAGGTGAGTAGCGACACGACACTGTCTTCCATGTGAAGGGCTCCCATCTTGAGCATCAAGCCGCCTGCAAGGTTCAGAAGATCAGGTCAGTAGGTTGCCAGGGGACGAGGCACCATAAAGGAGGGGAGCTACTCACAGAAGAGCGTGATGAAGAGCTGGATCTGCGTGACACCGGCGAGAGCACTGTCAGATCGGTCCTTGTACGGCTGGTAGAAGAGCATGACCGATAGGTAGATCAAGCTACACACAGCGACACAAAGCAGAGGTTGTGGTCAGCTTCTGAAGACGAAGGAGCTCAACGAAGGTAAGCGGAACGTACAAAACGATCAAGCCCGCGATGATGCGGTTGGCGCCAGTCTTGGCGAGCAGACCGATCACGCAGTTGAGGAAGAGCTTGCGACACAGGTCCCAGACTTCAAACCACCAGAACTCGGAGCGATCTACATTCAGAAGCACGTCGTGAGCCAGTGAGTTTCGAGTCGTTTGACAGGTTGTCGAGTCCAAACTCTCACATGAATAGTAGATGAAGCCGACTTGCGCGACCATGGACGGTTCCTGAGCACAAAGCAAGCCAAGGGAGGTGAGTGCGCGTAGCCAGAATCTACGAGACGGTCTCTGCGGTGTTCGACTTACATTAAGCTTCTTGTTGCGCAGGAACTCGCCCAGCATGTCCTTCTCGAACATCTTGAACTTGTCCGGCTCGAGGTGAATCCCACGCTCGATCAGATCCTCTCGCATTTCCTTGAGGAATCGCTGCTTCAGTTGCGCGTGCGATGAATCTTGCAATAACAAGAGCTGATCTTCGACGCCGCTACGACGCTTCACGAAGATGATCGTCCAGAAAAGCAGAGGAACGCCTACGTCCAACAACAGAAACACAAAGTGTTAGCCAACAAGCCAGCATCAACAAGGGCAGAAACAAATCGTACCGGCGACCCAGACGGCTAGGAGAAACATGGTGAGAGGCAAGTAGTACAGCCACATGCCTTCGTAGCACAGCTGACTCTTGTCGCGGCTCATGTAGAAGTTGCTGCCGATCTCGTCGCAGTAGAACATGCCGATGACGCGCTGGCTGAGTTCCGGGTAAAACAGCAGCAGGATCCAGAAGAAGAGCTTGATGCACTTATTCTGGAACGACTGGTAGTTCAGACGAAGCCGGATCCGCGCACGCCACAGCCGCAGATTGCTTCGCACGACCATCGCGAGCACTTCGGACTCGATCTCCTGGCTTGTCGGGCACGACGGATGGTGCTCGGAGCACGACGCCGGCAGCCGCGTGAACACCACGAAGCGATCCAGGATCTTGCCGAGTCGTGTGTTGGTCCAATACGCCTTTGCTCGCGAGATCCACTCGTCGGCTCTGCTCACGACGTTGTCTTTGGCTCGCGATACGAAGCTGCGCTGCCGCATGCGCTCTGCGTGCATCTTGCGTTCGATGCGGAGCATGGAGACCATCGTCGAGCGACGCAGGAGCGTCTTTGGCTGGCGTTTCAGCATTTGGAAGACCGGCAAACCACATCGAACGCAGTGACGAGGCAGTCCCGCGAGTTTCACGCGGTAGCGTACGACGCCCCACGACAGAAGTAGTGTCGTCATGAAGAGCAGCACGATCACGGCGATCAGCGACAACCTGTAGTTGGAGAAGTAATCCTTGTGGATGAAGCACTCGATGCCCGTCGTGTCCACGATAGTGAAGTCGGCGATCGTGAAGATGTCCATGAGTCGACTCATCTCGTTGGGCCACGGGATCTCGTACAGTTTCTTGAAGCCGCCGAAGATCTGGAAAAATGCCAGCAAGATCTTGAACTTCTCGGCTCGGAAGGCTGGAATCGCGACTTTGCGACGCTCGATGCCGAACAGAATTTGTCCACGGCGTCGTCGCTCGAGACTCTCTTTTGCTCGCTGGACCATCTCATCGACGCGTTGCTGGACGAAGAACTTGGCAGCCAGAAGCAGAGCCTGCGGTCTCGAGTGCGGGTCGTAGATCTGGAACTTACGCGCGGCTCTCGCCTGTTTCATGATCTCTCGCTCGGACGAGTTGGCGAAGTAAAACCACACAAGGATCGCTGCGACGATAGCGAAGCCCACGGGCACAAGAGCGACGAGTCGAGTCATGCGCTCGACTGCAGGGTCGTGAGGGTCAGAGCACGGCTTGCACTTGCCGTTCGAGACTTTGTAGAAACTGGACATGCAAGTCGCGCAGGTGACGCTGTTGTAGCCGACGTCACACTGCTTGGCGTTCGTGCTCGCGGCAAGACTCGGCACTTGGGCAATATTTGAAGTTGACATCACCTGGACAGTCGTGGTCGTCGAAGAAGTCGATGCACCTTCGGCGATACAGGCATCTCGAGGCTGCAAGTACGAGGTCAGTTCATCGGGTATTTACCCATGCAAGCGAAGCATGAGATCGTGTAACTACTCACATCACAGGCGTAGTACTCCAGGCCAGCCAGGCATGCGAACACTCGCTTGCGGGACCAGTACTTGTCAAACGTCGGGTTTTTCGAGCAGTGCTGGAGGCGGTACGTCATGTTCCTTATCACCTGCTCGCTCACGTTCACGAGACGTTTGCAAGGGTCTCCATCTTCCCATTGTGACGAATCCAGGCAGTTGGCGTCGAGATACGAATCGCGCGAGTCGTACAAGAAGTACCCTTCAGCACGCGTCGGCACACTCACGCCGATCACGGTCTTGGTGGCGTCCATCCTCTCACACGTCGCACCCAGCGGACACAAGTGACACTTGACGCCGTCCAGACTGACAAACAAAAACAAAAACGTGGTAAGTGGGGTTTCCTATCAGCGCTAGACACTGAGAGGACACGGAAGTACCTGTACGTTCCCTTCTTGCACGGCACACAGCGTCTGAATAACAAAACCAACCAACCACAAGCGTCAAAATCACAGCAGATCACAGCCAACACGACCTGCGTGAACGTACCCTTCCACGTTTTCGTAGCCCGGGTTACAGTTGTCAACGACGATCTGCACAGTCAAATTGCGAGCCGTGTCGTCGGCGAGCGAGCAGCTCACGAAGACTCCGAAGGGCGTTGGGCGAGATTCCGAGAGCACCTGTCCGTCCGTGAACGTAACGTATCCTCGCTCCACGTCGACAGCACTCGCTGGATAGAAGTCGAAGTCGTCCGTCTCGTTGAGAACCTTCGTAGCCACACACCGCGTGCGGTTGTCTTGGTCGGCGACAGCGCCGTAGAAGTCTTTGACGACGATCGTTGGCCACAGCGTTCCCTCAAAGGGGCTCGTGAGATCCGGATTCGCGATGATCGAGGCCAGCGTCATGGCATCTATGGTCCCCGTCGCGTCTGAAGAGGACGACGATGACGACGAAACTGTGAGGCGACGGTTTCCTGGTGGTGGAGGAGCCGCTGTTGGCCCACTACTCGGGACAGTACCGGGACTAGTAGTCGGTGCCGTTGTGGCGTTCGTTGATGTGGGTGCTGGAGTCGTATCAGGGCTCTTCCAGGAGTGCTTTGTGATACCCAGCGACACGCCACTCGTCGCGGTGGTTGGCCACCAGCCAGCACTGATCGAAGCCGGACTAGTCGCGACTCGGATTTTCCCTGAGCTGCTCGACGACGACGCACACGACGCACACGAGAACTCGTACCACGCGTGGTACACCCAGTACACGTCAGGTCCTGCTCTAGCCGCATTGTCCCGCGTCGACAGCGACTGCACTTGGATCGATTGGCTCGCCGTGGTCATCAACGTATCGATGTACACGCCGCCACCGAAGTCGTCGGCCGTGTTGCCAGCCAGTTGGCTTGACGTCAGCACAAGTGAGGCGTTCTGTGTGACAGATATCGCGCCGCCAGTGTACGCACGATTGAGCGTCAGCACACTCCGGTCGATCTCGGCTCGCGCTCGTCCTATCAGTGTGAATGCACCGCCGAAACTCAGTCCGTTGTTGGCAGTGACGTTCGAGCGACGAAGCGTGAGCTTGGACGAGCCCAGTAGATACGCGACGCCGCCTGTGACCGCGCTGTTGTTGCGGAAGCTCGAGTCTTCGATCGTTGCGATAGCTCGCACAGACATGTAGATCGCCCCGCCCCACACCGTCGCTTGGTTATCCGCAAAGTCACTGTTTGTCATCGTGAGCTGCGCATCTCGACCCAACTCGATGGCGGCGCCACGCACAGCACGGTTTCCCAGGAACGTCGAGAGGCTCACTGTCACCTGGGCGTCTACAGCGTACAGGCCGCCTCCTTCTGTACTAGCGCCGCCATTTCCAAGCAGCTCGGACGAAGTCATCGTCAGTGTGTTCTTCCGACCCACGTAGATCGCCGAGCCAAGACCGCGGTTGCGATTCATCACGAAGCTTGAATCAGAGATATTGACCGAAGCTCCGCCACCGGGGGCGACGTACAAGCCAGCACCGCCGTCTTGGACACGATTGTTCTCGATCGTGGTGTTGTAAATCGTCAGCGTCGACTTGCCCTTGATGTAGATGCCGCCACCGTCGTAGAAGGCGTCGTTGTCGTTGATATCGCAGTCCACGATCTTCGCGACGCCGCTGTCCATGTACAGGCTTCCGCCAAACTCGTACGCGTACCCTTCGTGAAGCACCGTTCGCACAAGCGACAGCGTCGCCTCCTGCACGAAGATCGAACCACCAGAGTAACTCTGTCCGTAGGCGATCTCACAATCCACCATCTCGAGTTCTGAGCCTTTGCCACCGACGTACACGACGCCACCTTCGCGCACAAGGATGGAGCTCTTGTCACTGATCAACGCTGTACGCGTGATCGTCACATTCGTGTCCGCCAGTAAATACAGCGAGCCCCCCTTTGCGTTTTCCGACTGCACCGTGTTGTTGCCAAAGGCACAGTCCATGATGTTGAGCTTCCCTTGCGTTGTAGATCCGATAGCACCACCACCGCCGTCTTTTGAGCCGATCGTGTTAGTCTGGAATCGTGTGCGAAGCAGCGTGAGATCGGCAAACGCCACGGCCATGGCACCGCCCACTTGTTCGGCGTAGTTGTCTGTGAACTCGCAGTCTTCAAAGCTTGCAACTGCGTCGTTGTCGTCGTTTCCTATGAGCTGCACGGCGCCACCGCTCTTGCTCGCACGATTGCTATAGAACTGCGAGCTCACGACACTCACGACGCTCGCTGGATTGGCGAACAGCGCACCACCGACGTTGGCGTTGTTGTAGACAAACTGGCATCGCTCCATAGTCACATTCGCCGTGTCAACGAAGAGTCCGCCTGTCCCTGCGAGGCCTTGGTACACGTACATGCCGGCGATGTCGACACTACTCTGTTGTGAAACGTAGAACGCCGATCCATTTCCCACGAGATCGGGCAACTGCATCGCTTGGCTGGCGTTGAGCAGTGAACCATCGGAACCAGAAAACTGTCGAATGCTTGCGATACCGGCTAACGCGAAGCCTCCGCCGTTGAACGCTCGGTTCTCGTGCAGCTCCAGGTTGTTGTGGGTGAAGATTGAATCCTCAATACTCACCGCTCCTCCTGAAGTCTTTGCTGCGTTCTTGTTGACGAGAGAAATACCCAGATCACAACTCGACTGGTCTCGTAGACTGAGTCCACCGCCTCGCTCGTCGGCTGTATTGCCTTGGATCACACACTGGCTGATCGTGGCGTTCGCATGTCGCAGTGCAACGCCACCGCCACTGATTCCGCTGTTTCCACCAGTGATAAGCAGTGCTGACATCGCCACCTTGTCCTCGACGTGCACATTTCCACCGTGGTCTTGAGCCGTGTTGTTCGCGATCGTGCTTGTGTACGCGGTCGCATCGGGCGACAGCGGTGTGCCAGTGAAGTCACTGGTCACCAAGTAGAGCCCTCCGCCTGTCTTGGCTTGGTTGCCGACCACGGTGACGTTACTGTGAACAACCGAGCAGTCTGTGAGAGCCATCGCTCCACCCACATTGTCGCTGGTTCCGTCCTCTACTCGCACGTTTGTCAGTGTGAGGGAAGAGGACGTTGCACTCCAGCCACCTCCCTCTAGTGTCGCGTAGCAAGACAAGACGATCACGTCGGTCACGATTGCGACTGCTGACTCGGTGTACATACCTGCTCCACGCTTCGCCGCCGAGTTCGACATGACAATATTGGAGAGTGTGAGCTGATCTGTCCCGAAGAGAGCTCCTCCGTTCTCGCTCGCGATTGATCGCAAGATCACCAAATCACCGGCGATACTGGAGCCGTTGACGGCGTACACACCGCCTCCGAAGACTGCGGACCCGCGATCGATGACCGATTGGACCACGGTTAGGGAGCTGCCGTTCATGTGAAGTCCACCGCCCGACGTGGTAGCCGTGCAGTTGGTCACGTTCACGTTGGTAGCTGTCACTGTGGCTTGCTGCAGGTAGCCTCCACCGCCTTGGTCCGCCGAGCACGCCTCCACCGTCAGATTCAGTAGCGTGGATACGCCATTGACGTACCAACCACCGCCTCGCTGAGCCGCCGCGTTCTCGAGAAGGTGTACATTGCCACCAACGTTGGCGTTGTGCAGGAACATCCCTCCACCATGGATAGCGGCGTCGTTGAGATCCACGACCACGGCGCCTTGCGAGACGATATCTGAGTTTGCCACGAAGATACCCCCACCAAGCGACGCAGCGACATTTGACGAGACGCTGACGTTTGTGAGGGTGACTCGACTGTCGTCCACACAGATGCCACCGCCATTCTCACTGGCCGTCCCGTTCTGGATGCTCAAACCCGATAGCGAAAGCGTCGAGTCAACAACGCACAGGCCACTGCCGTTGGCTGCACAAACCAACCACAGCTTTGTTAGTCATACGGAGTAATTGGAAAGAACAGAATAGCTCTTCACATACCAGCCCGGTTGTTTTGAAGTCGCACCTGGATCTTTCCCGTATCACTCATGTCAAACGCGATGCTGACTGGTCCGCGAACGTGGACGCCACCTCCACCTCCAACTGCGGAGTTATCTTCGAATGCAGTGCCATTGCCGCTCACTGTGACTGTGCCGACGATCGCCATACCTCCACCGTCAGTCGACACCTTGTTCTGAAGCACGCGACATCCGTTCATGACGAGGACACTGCTGTCTTGGGCTAGAACCCCGCCGCCTCGAGCCGCTTCGTTTGCTGAGATCGTGAGATCCTTCAATGTCACAGCCCCTGAGCGAATCAGCACTCCGCCGCCATCCACACTCGCCAAATTATTCAGAATAACCGCGTTTTCACGACCAGACACTACAGTTGAGCCTTCCGTGAGCAGGCCCGCGCCATTTGTCGCCGTACACATCGTCACATTCGACTGAACGAGCGACAGTTGCGAGTCAACGAGGTACACACCACCGCCCGCCGTCGCGTTGCCCTTCTCCACACTCGTCGCAATCGCTGTCACGTTGGATCGGATCCCAGCTATTGCACCGCCACTTCGCGTCGCACTGCTTTGAGTCACCAGCACGTCCTGCAGCGTCAAGTTTGAATCCGTGGCAAAAATCGAACCGCCGTCGCTGTCTGCGGCAATAGTCGAACCGTTCCGGATAGTAAATCCTTGCATGGTCACACTTGAACTCGTCAGCTGCATCGCACGACCGGCACCTTCGCAGTTGAGTGTCGTCCACGCAAAACCCTTGAGGCTCTCGATCGTCAATTCCTTCCTGGAATTCATCTGGAGCTCACGATTCAACGCGCCCTTGTATTCTCCAGGATACACGAAGACGAAGTCGCCATCCTTCGCGAGACTGAGCGCCTTGCTGAGTGTCTTGACAGCTTTCGATGACTTGCCATCGTCGCTCGTGTCCATCATCTCGCCAGTACCGTACGCATCGTCGCCAAATTCATCGGAAACGAGGATCACCTGGCTCGGATCGCGGGAACACACGGGGTTACTACAGCGAGCCGGGTCTGAGCAGCACACGATGTAGTTGTTGCAGGCTTCACCAGTGAAGCCCACACTGCAACGACAAGAACCAGCGTTCTGGCGAATACCGTGGCTGGAGCAGATAGCGCCGTTGCCTCCTCGAGGAGCTGCGATCCGTGTGGGGACGTCTTCGACTCGGAGTCGATCTGTCTCGAAGTACAAATCAAATCCGCTCTTCTGCACGCTCGCGTCGGAATGAAGTCGTAGACGCACTGGGGTCTTGGACTGATACACAAAAGTCCCCGACCGTTGGCATCCGCCTTGCCACAGTACGGAGTCGTCGTTGGCGTCTTCGATGGTGAGCACGTCGTGGTCGCACTCGAGATCAAACGACGTGAACTACAAAGCAGTAGAACAGATCAGTATTCGAGATAACTCCCACAATATGATGACGTGGAGGCTACGAACCTCTATCGTCAGCGTTTGGAAGACTGTAGTCGGAGTCACAAGCCAAGACTTGTCGACGTTTGGTTCATAGCTGGTCTGCTGGATGTGGCCGCTCGTGCTCGAGCAGGTCGTTTCCGTGCTCGAAGCATCATCCGAGGTGTGGGCACCCACAGGCAGCGACGTGGTCCCACTCCACACGCCGTTAACTTCAGCTTCTAGTGTGTACGAGTAGTCGGAGCCGCTTGTCAAACCGATGTCAATCATATCTGTGGCACTGCCAGAGTACACTTCAGTGCCATCCTGGTACACTCGGTACGCCGTCGCGCCAGGATACGACAACCAGGATAGGCTGACTGTGGTAGGTGAGACTGTGGAAATATGGGGGTCAATACACACGCTTTTGTTTTGAGTGGAAGGGTAGGTTACGTACCACAGGAAACAACCGGCTCTGTTGGTGTGTTCGCAGCACTCGCCGTAGTCACAATTTGAGGCATACTCTCGGCGCTGACTCGCTGAAGCTGGTTCGTCGCAGTCTACACGTTCAACAGCATCAACATGTTAGCATAGCAAAGCTGACTTCGACAAAGCGATGCCTCCAACGTACCACAGTGATCGTGTACTTGATCGTTGGCGAAAGCCCCGAGATGGTTGCACTCGGTGTCGACGACGTCAGTGGTGCCAGCGCGCCGCCCTGCGACTCGTCGTCCACCACAACGGTGTACGTTGTGATATTTGCACCACCAGTGTCCAGTGGAGGAGACCACGTTACCACGATGGTATTTTCACTCACAGAGACCACGCGTGCTTTCCCAGGCGCGGTCGGGAGAGAGATACTGGCAGTGGCGACGTTGAGCACGGTCGTTGCAGGCGACTCGCCCAACGCGTTGCTTGCTGTCACGTAAAACCAGTAGCTGGTCGCAGCCGTGAGAGACGAGATGTGGCACGATGTGATCGTTTCGCGGCACTGAACGTTGAAGGGTCCTGTCTGGTTGTTTACACTCATGTACACGACGTACTCCAACAACGGAAGACCACCCGAGTCGCTTGGAGCCTTCCACTTTAGTTGGATCGATCCTCCTGTGACTGTAGATGCCGTCAACGACTGCGGTGCACTTGGCAGCGTCGGTGCGGTCGTTGCTGCTAGCGAAGCCTGGGAGACCGTTCCAGAATCGAAGTCGTTCATCGGCTGGATCTGGATGCTGTACAGTCCGAGTGGGTCGAGTCCTCCGGTCGAAATGCCGCTCGCCGCCGAAAGCCGACGACTTGTTGTCGTCGACGTCGAAACTGCAGCAGCCACGTCGCTGTATTTGAGCGTTCGCATCAGCACGCCTTCGACGTAGACACTGTAGATCATCCTTTCTCTCGGTGTGCCACCAAAGTCGATGGGTTCGTTGAATGATATGATTGCAGCACCACCGGTGGACGAAAGCACCGTCACACCGATCGCTCCCAATGGAGGAGACCCCTCTGTGGTTGACAGCGTCGCTGCGATGCCGTCGACGCCGAGTCCTTTCAAGTTCCGAGCACGAATCGCGACCACGTAGTCCGTCTCATCCGTCAGTCCGTAAAACGTGTAGTTGCGAGCCTTCCACGAATTGATCGTTCGCTTGCTTGCAGCAGAGCCTGCACCACTGCGTGCTGCTTGGAGTGTGATGAGAAAATCGATCACGGGCGCACCTCCGTTGTCGAGTGGATCGTCCCACGCAATGGACAGCATGCCACCGGATGCATCAACAAGCCTCGGCTCCGTGCATTGGCCTGGTGGCGAGATGCTGGAGGTCGCGATTGTCGCAACAGATGAGTTGCTCGACTCGAAGTATCCGTTGTTCACGGACAGCATGAAGAAGTACTTGGTAACCGGCTTGAGGCTTGCCACAGTGGCGCTCTGTCTTGTCACCTCGGAATCGTTCGCTGCGTATGTCACGTAGATGCGTTTCCAATCTCCCTTTGTCAACTCGGTCGCCATGTAGAGCTGATACCGCGTAATCGGACTCCCGCCTCTGTCAAATGGGTCCAAAAGTGCAAGCACCATGCCACCGCCAGAAACGCTTTGGGTGGCGATCCGCGGTGGCTCTGGCTGGGAGATGTTCGTAGTCTGGAAGACGGCCGGCTCGCTGGTGTCTTTCTTGTTGAAATCACAGAGCGAGATGGAGTTCACGGCAACAGCGGTGATCTCGTGATTCGCCAATGGCTCGAGGTTGGAGACGCGCATGACCATCGTACGTTTCAGCATCGACGTCATATTCGATCGTTTCTGAACGATGTCGTCCTCAGGTTCGTTGCCGTCGACCAACACAGTGAAGTCATCGATCAGCACGCCTCCAGTGTCTCCTGGAGATTCAACTTGAAACGAAATTGCACCGCCGGTCGCGTTGATGAGCGTGACTTTGGGAGGAACCCGTGGAATCGACGCTTGCGTTGTCGACAAGTTGGCAAAGCTGGTGGCCGCACCCATGACAGAAGCTGATACCTTCAACACGGACGGTCCCATGTATGCTGCTGTCAATGGGAGGGTCCCCTTTGTCGCGCGGCTCATATCTCCCACGACGAAGACCGCTCCAGCGGCGCGGATGACTGCTCCGCTCGAGACTTTTTTGGATACGTCTTGACTTGTGACCAGAGCGTTTGATCCACGGGAACACGAGAACTGACCGGGTAGCGCTGTTTCTGATACGTTGTTGATGGAGAGCACGAAGATCTCGTACCAACTGGACGCGTAGAGCTCTTCGATACGAACCGATTGGCTTATTGGCTGCATTGCTTGGGCAGTCAGCTTGAATCCAGTCGTCGCGTTGCGTGCGTATACATCGTAACGAAGCAGTGGTACGCCGCCAGTATCGAGCGGAGCGGTCCACTGGATGGTAATCGATCCACCTGTAGACGGAAGATAGGGGTCTTTGGAGATCGTCGTCGCAGCCGCGAGCGTTGCAGCAGGAGTTGTGAAGGAAGAAGGGGGACCGATCACTCCCCAGCCGTGGGCAAGTTCAGGTACGAGCACGTTATTTCCAGCCTACAAAGAGTAAATTTACAACAGTGAGTCGCGCCGCAGAGCCTCAGTGGGCACTAGAAAACGAACCTGGACTGCGAAGCGATACGTGGTAAGTGCGTTGAGACTCAGAACGTATCCTTTCAGCAGTGGAAACGGAATCTCGAGAATGAGCTGTGAACAAAGAAAAAGTTGCCTCGTCAGACCAACCTCTTCAAGAGTCCTGTGAGAACGGTCACATACCTTCGGGACGTTTGTCGGTGAGATGGAGTAGATGCGGTATTTCGTGATAGGAACACCACCCGAGTCACTTGGAGCCACCCATTTCAGAGTGAGACTTCCACCTGTGCTGCCCGTCTGAGAGATTGACACGACCGGAGCAGGCAACGTCGGCACCGTCGTCGTGAACCACACAGCCGCACTAAATGGGCCTAGTCCAGCGGCATTTATGGCGGCGACAGAGGCTCCGTAACTAGTTTGAGCTGTCAACCAGCCAACAGTGGCCGTACTTGCGAGCGCCACGGTCGTGTTGAAGTATTGATCACCTGTTGCCGGGTTGAGAATGCGTACCACGTAGCCCATGAGCTGACCCTTGGCACTTCCGTTATGGGCCGGAAGACCAACACCCATCGTGACGCCACCACCCGACGTCCCCAATACGACTGGCGTCGACGGTGCAGCAGCAACGGACAAGTCGCCGTCGTCCATGATGACGACTGTCGTGAGAGGACGCTTCGTCAGTGCCCCACCACTTAACGGAACAACTTGTACCATGAAGATTTCGTCGGGATACTCGTACGTCTTGTCGTTGATGATAAATACGCGTATGGTCGTGGTGGTCTGGCCGTCTGCCATTGACACGGTCAATCCTGGAGCTCGTCGGTAATCACGGTCACCAGTGGCTGTGACGTCCGCTAAGATCACACTCAGCACGATCAAGCCGCTTTTGCCACCTTGACGAAGAACAGGAATATCGAGCCAGACGCCATCTTCTCGCACAGGGTAGACCGCGTTGGCAAACCCTACGTAACCAGCGTCACCATCGTCTTGAATTGTGACCACGGTAGTCGAATTCACACCGATATTCGGCGCGATCACCAGGCTGGTTCCAAGAACCTTTGCAGACGTGATCCGGACAGTAAACTGTTCGTCTGGAGCCTCGTAGACGTCGTCGTTGATGATCTGAATGGGAATCGATGCTGTCACTTGAAGCGCACTGAATGTGATCGTGGCCGACGTCGTCGCCGCGGAGCCTGAGACGAGAGCCAAGTCTTTCCCGATTGTCGCGGCGTTTGTGCCTGATGATGATACTGAAAACGCGATTGCGACCGAGCCACTGAGACCATTCGTTCGAATGACTGTGAGCACCACGCCGCCCGCGGATTCCGACACATTGACCGCCGTGGTAGCAAAGTTGAACTCGCCAGCAGCGTCTGGAAGCGTCGCCGCTGTGAGGGACGGACTCCAGTCGCTCTTCCCGGCAGTGTTGATCGCACGCACGGAGACGACGTACGTCGTCAGAAACTTGAGCCCAGTTCCTTGCAGCGTTCGTGATGCTGATAGCGAAACTATCGACGTGCTTGTTCCGTTCTCGAGGAATCGAACTTCGTAGGACAGCGTCGCGTCACCTCCTGTGTCGACCGTCGCCGTCCATGCGACGGACAGCGTCGAGCCTGTCGCTCCGGTCAGCACTGGTGCCAAGCGGATCAAGCCAGGTATGCTTGCAGTCCCTGTCTGCACTGTCAGCACTGGGCTGCTTCCGCCTTCTCCGAGTACGTTGACAGCTCTCGCAGTGATTGCGTAGGCCGTCAATTTGAGTAAGCCGTAGACTGGAAACTGAGCCTTGAGAGCTCCAGCGACAAGGGGAGCACTGCCAAGCATCCCAAGCTTTGACTCGTACAATCGCAATTCTGACACCGGAGCACCACCAGTGTCGACTGGAGCCGATACCTCGATAGTCATGTTTCCGCCAAACACACTTATAGCCAGCGGCGCAACTGGAGCAGCCGGTAGCGTGACATTCAACGTCGTGAAGACCGTTGAAAGCATATCACTGGCACCAACTTGGCTGTACGCCACGATCTGGAGCGTGTACGTGGTCAGTGCTAGCAGCCGTGTGAACCGAAAAGAAGAGTCGATTCCAGTGTACGCGCCAGCATTCGAAGTGCCTTGAACAAGCTTGACATCAAACAGCGACACGGGCATACCTCCAGTGTCGGGATCGGCTGTCCAGTTCACTTGGATGAAACTCGCGCCGGTAAGATTCATGAGGAGCACTGGAAGCTGCGGTCTGGTAGCTGCTGTCGTCTTGGCTGTGAGCGGAGCACTCAGCTCAGAACCCATCGTACTCCACGAAAAAGCTCGGATCGTGTACTGGTACGATGTCGCAGCCCGCAGGTTTTGTTTGTCCGTGAAGTTTGCGGTGTTTGCCGGAAGATTCTGCGCCACGGACACACCGTCTCGGTAAACCCAGTAGCCCTTGAGTGGCTGGCCTCCTGTGTCGAGCGGCCGCGTCCACCCGATTTGGATAGCACCGCCCGTGACATAGCTCAGTTGGAGGAGGTTCACTGGCGCAGACGGAGCTGTCGCGATCTGCGTTTTCACCACGACCGGGTCGCTCATGGGACTATCGCCGACTGTTGTGTTGGCCTTGACCATGTACGTGTAGACTGTAGACTCGATCAAGTCATTGTGGATGAATGACAGCCGACTTGAGCCTGGTGTTGTGAAAATCGGGACAGTTCCGGTCGGAGACACAAGAGAAAGCGTGTAGCTGTCGATTGGAACGCCTCCGGCATCAATTGGCGGTGTCCACGTGAGCTCGACAATACCGCCAGTGTATCTCACGAGTAGAAGCGTCGGTGCTGGAACTGGAAGCGTCGCAACGGTTGTCGCCAGTAGCGCAGTGGTGCTCGCAGCTAAGTCAGTCGGCGAGTAGCAGTTGGAGACCTCAGAATACGCGATGACGTACATCGAGTACGTTGTGCTCGCGTTGAGACCGTACACGACGCCCTGGGTCGCTGGGTTGCCCTTGCCGTCATAACCAACCACATCAGCCACTGAAGTAGTCGCGTTTGTCTGCACATTCGGCTTGACGAAGACGGTGTACCCCGAGACAGGCCGCCCGCCAATATCTAGTGGTTCTTGCCAGCTCAGCACAATCGATCCGCCTGTTGCCGATACACTGACCAGATTGAGCGGAGCAGACGGCGACGATCGTTCTAGCGTTTGCTGGAACGCTGACGCCCCAAAGGCACTCGCACCGACCGTGTTGATGACCTGGTATTTAATCTCGTACGTTGTACGACGCTCTAGGCGATACACCGTGAATGAGTCCGCCGTTCCTTCGTACTGCTGCGTGAAATCATCGACTAGGGCACCTCGTGTGAAGAGCCGATACATTTGGACGTCCGAACCGCCAACATTAGTGGGCTTGAACATCTTGATTGTCATCGCTCCCGCTGAGAACCACGTCACGTTGGCTGCCGGTGGTGGACCCGGAACGTCTGGATTCGAAGTCTGGAAGGCGGCGACGTCTGAAAACACACCACCAGTGCTCACCGACACCGTGAAGGCGCGGACTTGAATGGAGTAAATCGTCAACGCGACCAGGCGCTGGACCGAGCAGATATTGGACGTCGTGCACACCACTGCCGAAAAGGGAGTCGCCGTTCCGTTACTGGAAACATTATAGATCTTGTGCCCGATGACCGGAGAGCCACCAGCGTCCAACGGAGGGTCCCACGTTAGAAGAAGACTTGAGCTGGAGGCAGCGATCAGGATCACGTTCAACGGAGCTGTCGATGGCGTCGCTTTCGTCGTACTGATCAGAGCAGGATTGCTGACGAGCCCGAGACCCGCTGGGTTGATGGGAAACACGACCACTTGATACGTCGTCGAGGCGTTCAGGTTGTACACAACCACTGAATTTGTCGGTGTCGTCGTGTTCAAAACCACGACGTTTTCCGTCGTCGCGAAGCCCACCGAGTACGAGAGCACCACATCCGTCCCACCTCGATCCACAGGCGGAAACCACTGAAGCTGCACTGAGCCACCGGTCACGGCGACAAGCTTCACACTGGTCTCCTTTGCAGGAGAGATGTCGCCATCATCGAGCGCAGTCACATTTGCGGACGTGTAGTCACCCGCCCATACTCCACCGAGCAAAATGCGGAAGCCGAGGCTGATCGAGTCGGGCCAGAACTGGAAGGTCGAATCGTCGTGGAACACAATCCCGAGGTCGTACTGTGCATCGCCTTCGTTGAACGTGACAACTTGCTCTTGTAGTGTGAATCGATTGTCTAGAGCCGCTTGAGTTGCCACGACAAACACCTCGATTATCGCCATGGGCGAGGTGCCACCGTACCGAGTGATAGGCAGGTAGACTGTACCAGCGCTCTCTTGGAACGCGAACTGAGGCTGCGCGAATGAAATAAACCCGGCATCGCCATCATCGAGCAACACGACTCGTGTTAGAGTCTCTCTTCCTGTCGGCCCGTCCGTGATGATCACGACGAAGGTCATATTCGGGTCATACGTGGCATCATTGATGAGTGTGATGGCGATCGTTCCCGTCTTGACACCAGACACCATCGTCAGTGTTCCAATAGCTGCCTCGTAGTTTGTTCCGGCCAACGCAGACTCATCAGCGGTCGAATACGAATACACGATGTCACCGAAGGATCCTTCAACACGAAGCACATCAATCAAAACCACCGCCGTGTCTTCTCGCACAGCCACTTCAGCAAACTGAGCCGTCATGCGTCCCTGGAAGGGTTCCTCAGTCGTGAAAACAGCAGAAGGACTCGTATCGCCGACCAAACCTGAAGATGTGACCGCGTATATGGATACGGAGTAGTTCGATGTGTGCTCAAGGTGGAGAAGCGTCGCGTTGAGCGATGAGGTCGTGACTTGCACAACTTGACTAGTTGGCAGAATAACCCCCGAGCTGTCGGACTGGAAGTAGGAGACCACGTACTGTAGTAGAACGTCACCTCCGGTGTCTTGCACAGGTGGCCACGCGACTATCAGCCGATCAAACGATGTTCCGACTAGCTCGACAAATTCCACGTTGCTTGGCTGCGAGATGGCGCCCGTCGAAACAGCGAGAGCGTCGCCACTTGTGTCACCTCGTGAGTTGCTAGCAACCACGTGGAAGCGGTACATCGTCAACGCGACGAGGTTCTTCATTGCGACGGATGTTTCTCCCTCCGCGAATGTGTACACGATACTTGAGCCGTTGTGAAGAGAGAGTGTCACCCATTCGCCACCGTTGTAGGTAGGTGGGTAGACTGTGAGATTCATACCCCCGCCAAGTATTGCGGATGCTGTCGGGGCTGGCGGGGCGCTTGGCAAGTCAACTGGGCCGGTGTACACGCTGTATTCGCCAGTAGGACCAGGTCCGACGTCGTTCACAGCCTGCAAACTCAACTGGTACGAGCTGGTTGCGTTGAGCGACGTGAACGTATGCGACGGATCGATTCCATGGTACGATTCGATGACGGTTCCACCACTGGCATCGAGCAGAGTTGCGACGAATGCGACGATCGGGATTCCGCCAGTATCTTGCGGACTCGTCCAGTTCACCTCGATTCGACCACCAAATGATACAATGCCTGTGAGTACCGCGGACTCGGGCAGAGATGGGTTGCCCGTCGCCGTCCAGATGTAGTTGGGGTCGCCCATGTACAGCTCGTTGAATGCTCGAACGATGTAGACGTACTGAGTATTCGCCGTGAGGCCGTTCGAGTCCGTGAAGTCCAACGACGTCGTCGTATAGACAGCATCTGGGCGATCGGTCCGCGATACTTGGTAGTAGATAATCGGCCGGCCGCCTGTGTCTTCTGGTGGTGTCCACGAAATCGCAACGTGTCCTCCGGTTCCACCAATAAACTGGGTGTTGAGGACGTTTGTCGGTGCCGTGCATGCTGTGGTCGTGAATGCCATGAACACACTGCGTTCGCTGGGCCCGTCTTGGTTCAAGGCTCGTATAGCATACCGATACGTCGTGAGCTCCGCGAGACCGCTGTGGCTGAACGTCTTGATGTTTCCGACCAGCGAGCCGAGTGGGATAGACAGCGCACTGGCTCCATCCCCGTCTAGGATCAATTCGACCGTGTAGCCGGAGAGATAAACGCCAGCCAAATCGTCCGGATCGTCCCAGGCGATCTTGATCATGCCGCCTGAAGCACTCAATTGCCTGAGAGATTGAGGGGGCGATATCTGGCTGTACGACAGCGTCGTGACCGTGAGAAACTGGGACACCTGCTGCGCTGCGAGATTCACACAGTAACTGACTGCGTTCTGAGCGACAACTGCAAAAGCGTACGGAGTATTTCTACTCAATCCTTTCACAGCTAGTTCGCGAGTCGTTGAGTCACGTCCGTCGTACACGGTGAAGAACTCGTTCGAAAAGTAGGCGTCCGTCTTCTGGAAAACCGTGTACCCCAGAACGTCGGCAGCTCCACCAAGATCGACGGGAAGCTCCCAACTCAGGTAAATGTTGCCAGCAGTGACCCGACTGGGGCCGAAATTATCTGGTGGCGAAGGCAAATCGATCGTGGACTTGGTTCTCAGGATGGTACGATCGCTCGGAGGACTTGAACCCTGATGTCGCATCAAAAACGTTATCAGAAATACAGACAAACATTTTCAAACATTCCCATCGAAGGCAACGTACCATATCGTTGTAAAGCACAACGTATGCCTCGTAGCTTGTAGCAGCGAGAAGTTTGTAGACCGTACACGATCGAGCTGATGAATCGTTGGCCCACGGTGTCGCGTCTGAGCACACAACCCGAAAGGGTTCATCCACTGGGACGCTGCCGTTGACCAGGACACCGTCGTCGTCGAAAATGGGCGCCTTTCTCAAGTAAAGCGAGTAGTCGCTGATCGGAAGACCTCCAAGATCCGCCGGCTCTCGAATCAGGAAAGTGAGCGAGCCACCTGCCGCGGGGCGCATGAAATCTGGCGGTGGTGGTTTTACCGCTATAGTTGGGTCACTCGTTCGAGCCGCGAGATACGTTGACGACGAATTGTCTCCAGGGACTGGGTAAGCGTCCGTCGTAGCCACGATCACGAACTCGTATTGTGTCAACGCACTGAGGCTCGCGACGGTGTACGTTGTCACGGGGACCGATAGACTGACTAGCGGTCGGAAAATGCCGTCTTCACCACGCATCGAAAGCACGTATTTCGAGACATCTTCGCCTCCTGTATCGCGTGGAGCACTCCAGGCGAGCGTGAGCATGCTGCTTCCGGCGACGAGCACATGAAAATCTTCAGGCTCGCTCGGAGGCGTTGGGGATGTCGTCATGGCCAAGAAGACGTCCGAGAACTCACTCATCCCATACACATTCCACGCAGCCACTTGAACTAGATAGAGCGTTCGCGACTCAAGAGAAGATAGGATGAAGCTGGGCAGAGCGCTGATGTTGAACATGCTGGAGACTACTGTTCCGTTCGACGGTGTTGACGCGCGAAACACGTAGCCACCCACAGTAGCAGTCGAGCTGTTCGATGAATTTGGCGGCAGCCAGCTAAAGTCAAGCTCTCCACCCGTCACCCGCACAAGATTGATTCCCTGAGGTGTTCCTGGCAACAGCATCGATGGGTCCTCATCATCGATAATCACAACACGGCGCGTGATCACGGACTGCTGAGATATCGCTCGAGCTGTGGAGCTGATGTTACGGTCACGAAGACGAATTCCGAACACGCGTATGCTGTCGTAATACGAGTTGTCGATGAGCCGAATGGAAAATGACGCGAGACTTTGTCGGTCACTCATTGTCACGGTCGCTGAGAGTGGCAGATAGTGCTTGAAAGCAATGCTGGAGATATCGAACGTCTCCACGTCAAACGAGAGCGGACCGCTTGATCCCTTGACTCGGATGACATTCACCTTCAACTGGGTCGCGTTCTCGACAACCTCGGATTTGCTTCTGATAAAGCACGGGAAACCATTGCCCTGGCTCGGAGTGACACGAATCAACGTTTGAGATGGCGTTCCAGTTACCACGTTGGCTCCGATCAAATTCAGCAGCACAGACAGCGACTGAGGAGCAGTATCGTCATCTTCCCACAACGAAATCTGCACGGTCTGGTTTTCCTGTCCGTCCAAGAACTGAAGAACTCCTGGAGAAGTCAACGCACCGGAGACTTGTAGATGCAGCCCACACGCGCATCCAATTGAAGCCTGGCAATCACACCGAAGCACAACGGAGTCTGGTTGAAGCACGTCGATGGTGACATTTGCCGATCCGGCTGTCCCGTTCACCCGCTGGACAGTGACGTTCACGGTATCTCCACTGCTTGCAGAATAATTTTGGGTCGCAATCTTGAACACCCCCGCTGCTTCGTCGCTCGTGGAGAAATTGCCCATGCTCCAGGCACTGGCACCGCGAACGCCAACCGCACGCGTAGACAAATTGTAGTCCATGCGAGGGCTCAGCCCGCCCAATCGATACGTCTCCGGACAACTTCTCAGGCCTGATCCAATGAAGGTATCGCAGTAGATGGTTTCTTCGTGGATCACGACACCACCTCGGGAGGCCACAATGTCGTACGCAGAGATCTCGCGATCTGGGTTTGTGGCGGACATCGTTGAAAATACGAGCGAGTACGAATTCGATCGCTGGAGCTGCCACGGTGGAGTCGACGGGACTCCTGAGGTGGTCGAGAACTCTGACGTCACCCAATCCAGTGATCCTGCTTCGTTGGCGACGCGCACGCTGACATTGTAGCTGAGACCAGCGTCAAGGCCCGGAATCAAAAAGCTGCAGCACGCGAAGAATCCCGAAGCAATGACGCTGGTGTTCGCGCGCACGACGTACTGGTAGCTCAACGCGGACGATCCGCTAGTGTCGCAGCTTGTACGCACTGTCACGTTCATCCACGACACTGTCCGCGCTGTCAAGACGAGGGTGATCAGAGTAGGCAATGTCACCTGCGGGGTGGTCACGAGGATCGACCCCATGGCGCCTTCCATACGAGAGGCGTTCACTGCAGCAACGCCGTACACATACTGTGAATACGCGACCAAGCCGCAATCCGCAAACGGAGGATACACGGGAGACGGCGTGAGTCGACGGTAGTCGCGGTAGATGTTATATCCGATGATCGTAGTGCCGCCGGTATCGAGGGGTGGTGACCATGAAAGCATCACGGAGCCTCCTGTGGCATTCATCTGACGAATGTTGGAAGGATAGCCCGGAGCTGTTTGCGCCCTACATACAATTTTCGAGTGAGACCCAGGCGGATAAGTGGTAGGCATGGTAGCCACATACTTTGTCTGAAGTGCAACGATCGGCGATGTCTTGCTCCTTCCAAGAACGTTGACTGCTTCCACTCCCGCGAAATAAGTCGACGACGGGTTGAGTCCCTCGAAACTCGTCAATGTCGAACCGCCAGACACAATACGCGATCTCCCCTGACCAGCGATGCGGCTGCACAGCAAACCGCTTGCGAACGAGCCGTTTGACGGCGTCACACAACACCCACTGGTACCGTCGGGACACGCTGGGATGGATGGCTGCACACAATACTGTCCACTGTAAGTGATGTTGTACTGCTCATTTGCCGCCGGTACTCGAACAAGATTGCACGCTTGGCAAACGCTCTGGTTGGAGCTGCTGCTGTTAAAACAAGAACCGACTGGGAAGAGCGTGGCGTTGTACAGCAGGTCTTCGAAGCTCACCCCACCACTGACGTCTGATGCCTGCCATGAGATTTCCAACACGGCCCCAGTGCTCAAGACGGAGCGAACTCCACGCGGCTCGCTGGGTGGTGTCGGTGCAAGCGTCTGGAAAGTCACGCCTTGGATTCTCGTAGTCGTGCTTTCACGCCCAGCAGAATTGATGGCCACCACTTTGACCGTGTATGCTGAGTTGGCGAGGAGGGTATTGAGCTGGTACTTCACCGCGCCTCCTGTGAGCACTGTCTGCGACCCACGCGAAGATATTATGACCAAGCGATAATCTGACCAGAGAAACAAGCGGCTTAGCCACGGAGTCAGCAGTAAAGTACTTCCGGAGCACGTACCAGAGATAGCGGTTCCTCCGGAATTCCATGGTAGTGTCCAGCTTATCGTCGCTTGACTGGACGAGATACCAGTCACACTCACGTTGCCTGGCGCCGACGGAGCTGATGGACTCGACGTGGACATGATGACTTCGGGGCTCCAGTCACTCACACCGACGTCCGTCGTGACTGCGACTTGGATCGAATAGTTTGACAGCGACAGCAGCGGCAGGATATCAAACGAACGCTCATCACTTGCGGTGATAGAGCCGTGCACGGATCCGTTGACCATGATCGAGAAGCCGGTCAAGTTTGCGCCTCGCATATTTCCAGGCATCAGCAACTGGATCGAGATGTGGCCCCCCGACGCGCTCAGGAAATACGGCTGCGGCGGTGCCTCTGGTAGTGACGCGTCCGTTGTCCACACCGTGCTCACATTGCCCGTGATATTCTGCACGCTGCTTGGATTCACGCACATTTCCACCATGTTGATCGCGACCGCCTTGATATCGTACTGTGTCCGTGGTATGAGTGGTTTTGTCGGCTGTTCTGGAAGCCGGCGGATGTCCACAGCGTAGAACTGGTCGGTCATGACCGTATTGGCGACCTCCTCAAACACGCCTGATCCGTTCACAGCCATATACACAACGTATCCTCTCACAGGCGCGCCTCCTCCATCCAACGGAGGGTTCAACTGCACGCCGATCGAGCCGCCTACACACAAACGACAGCCACTGTAAGCGACTAGACCAGTCATCATTAAAGAAAATAGCAGTACCTGTGACGTTGAGGACTGTGGGGGCAGGACACGGTCCCGGGTTCTGGGGTTGGGCTGTCTCAAAGTATACCGCGTAGCTCTGCGGACTGTAGAGTCCCGCGGCGTTGGCCACGTAGGCGCGCACACTGTACGCAGTCTTGGCCATGAGTCCGTACAGCGTGAACTCTGGTTCACTCGCGACGCTGGAGAACGTCATCCACGACAAGTCCACTTGGGAACGGGTGCTGAGCACGATCGTCGAGAGGTTCACGCCGCCCGTGTCCAGCGGAAGCGGCACGCGCACACGCAGGAAGCCGCCGCCCGCAGAGACTAACTCCACCGCGCCCGGCATGTCCGGAGTCGTCGCGTTCAGCGTCTTGGTCAGCAGAGGATTCGACGTGATGGTCATACTGCCGTTGACGTCGGCGATAAGCGGGTTGCCTTGGACTGTGACGTTGTACAGCGTGTCGGCCACGAGTCCGTACGCGCTGTACGTCGTCACCCACGACGGCACGTTGGCGACAAGCGAGCCGTTGACCAGCACGCCGTAGTTGCTGATGTTGTCGGTCACGTTCGTGGCCGTCCATTGCACGTACAACGCGCCGCCCGTGCGTCTCGTGAGCGCCAGAGCCAACGGCGAGGCAGTCGCATTTTGGCTCTGCGCGACGGCGAAGAACAGCGCGAAGAACGACAGAAGCCACAGCGCCGTCCACGGAGGACGCCTGGCGGTCGTGCGCGGCATGCTCGTGGCGGATCGCGCGTCAATAGTGGAAGAACGCAGCGCGGCTTCTCACGTGGATCCTCCTTGGCGTCATGGGCTCATCGGGCTCTTTTTGTTGGTTGAAATGGTTTGTTCTTCGAAAAAAAATTTGGCGCCAACAAGTCGCACGAACCTACCGTGTTTTAGAAAATTTGAAAAGAGAGACCCTAGTTTGCAAAATTGAGGTGTTCCTAAACATGGAAATATCTGCATAATATGTTCATTGTTTAGGATCTTCCAACATAAACATGTTTTGGCGAAGATAGGAAAACGCGTCACCACGCCATTCCACCTTCAGAAAACGAACCCCCTTGAAGTTCAAGGGTAAAGTACAGGGTAAATGTCAGAACCAGTACCCATTTGTGTGCTCATTCTCAAAACCAGTACCCCACCCAGAACCAGTACCCGTACCCCGGCATCTTCCTGGTTTAAACTCTGATTATGCAGCCTCCATTCTCACCAGCACTACGAATCCGGCGCGTCGACGGGCGGCCTACCTGGGTGTTTGTGGGTGGCATCTGCACAATACTCGAAGTCTCCAGACGATCGTCGACGGCAAGCTCGATGGCCACCGACTCGAAGCCAGCAAAGGTGGACACGAGGTAGCACGGGTCAAACGCTTCCCTGAGGCGTCCTTGCTGGTTCGTCGTGTGGAGAACTTTGAGAATATGCCGGCATGGTAGGCCCATTTGCGTGAATGTCGTGCATGAGCAGCCCATAGGTGCTGTGCACACGCGCTGGTCTTTGTTCACAGCTTGACGATTGACGAAGTAGACGTCGACCGAGCTGACCGCCATTTCATAGGCACCTGCTTCTGCTTGTTGCTCTTGGAGATTTGAAGAGGCATACGGCGTGAAGGTCAGCGATGTCGCGGTCCACTTAGAGTACTGCAGAGCACGAGAAGAGAGCGCAGTCATGGCTTGCTTGGCTGCCACCTTGATGGCGTCGGAAGGAGAGACCCGCCGAAAACCATTGCGGTCGAGTACCGCGTTGTGCGACTCAACGAAGTTAGTCGATCGCCATCCATAGAGCTTCGTGTTGGCGGCGTGCACGGTCCATTTTGTTGCCGCAATTGCTCGAACGTAAGTCCTGACGTCTTCACCAAAGCCTTCCTTGAAGGCTGATGTATGCTTCCGAAGGCTGATGTGGACAGAGATGTGCGACGAGAGCTGAACTGCAGCGGAGAGGGTACGTCGTGATACACTAGCGTCATTGGTGACGGCGACACGGAACTCAGATATACTCGCTAGCTGGCGCTCGGATGGGTTGGCGGCCACGATGCGAAATCGTAGAGAGGCGAAAGTTGAACGGAGCGGCCTTGGACTTTGTCGCAATGACCAACCAACCACAAGCAGTGTTGGGGCATCTGTACTTCTTGCAACGACCACTGCTGTTCACTAGTGCTTGCTTGTTTCGCAGAAGACAGTAGTCCTTGATGTACGCGGTCACGAGCTTCCCCGACGAGAACTCCATCCCCTTAGCGAGAATGTCCTTGCCGTAGGTTTTGATCAGGTCGATACTCGAGCTCATCATCGTGCAGCGAAGGAGAGCACCACAGAAGCTTGCGATTGGTAAGTGCCAACACCAATCCTGAGCCTTCCACCTCTTCTCTTCCTCTGCCTATCTCTTTATCTGTAGAGCACGAGGCTCCCACAGCTTCTATTAACGGGAGTGCTACTGCCTATGTCGATCTGGTTATGAAACGGTTATGTATGTCATCATGTGTCGGTTATGTCGATAGATTCCACGAGCTGGCGAAAATTGCGCGTAAGTTTCTCAAACCACGAAACTTTCGCGTAACTTACAGATTCATCGCGAAGGAGTGAGAGGTTCAGAAGCCTCTCCTTGTCGCCATTCAGTCGCCCCCCAGCAGCCGAACGAGCGCAAGCAGCGCGACTGCAGAACCTCGAAGCAAGAGCGCCGTTGCCGAGTGTGTCGTCGTCGAGTGCGCTGTCGTTGGCAGAAAGATTAGGTTCGCCCGACGAAGCATCGCCGCCACTAAATCCTCCGTCCACCCACGAACCGGTTTCAACCGACAGTAAGTCACCTGAGTCGTGCCACGACTCAATGGATTTCTTGCTGACTGCGCGTTTAGTGTCCAAACTTGAGGTGCAAGCACAGGAAGAGACGGAGGAGGCGAACCGAGGTGGCTCTACTCCGCTCGACGTGCATCTCAAGTCGTTGCCGAGCGACACGACCATGGCCGCATCTGACGGTATTGAATCGCATGCCGCAGGTACGTTTATGTAAAGAACATGTCTTGGTCATGTAGCGTGTATGTCTGAAAGTCTCGCTGACTGTAGATCCAGCTGCAACTAAGAACAAACCGCCAACAACACCTCAAGGCTCACAAGACACTGCGGTCTCGCCGAGAAGGAGCCACACGACTCAAGGCGATCGCTCGCACGCCGCCTCTGTCTAGGATCTTCTCGTCAACGGGCTTTCCAGCACTCTTCCTCGCCCAGCCAATTACAACTCGTGCTGCGAAGGCAAAATCTCGGCGTCTTCAGCAAGG